>JAHRHZ010000047.1:4211279-4255000 GCA_024137785.1 Ginglymostoma cirratum | reverse complement strand
AGATTACAGTGTTTCAGGTAAAGATCCCTGCAGATTACAGCACTCCAAGTACAGATCCCTGCAGATTACAGTGTTTCAGGTACAGAGCCCTGCAGATTACAATGTTTCAGGTACAGATCCCTGCAGATTACAGTGTTTCAGGTGCAGTTTGCTGGGTGTGACACTGTTTCAGATCCCTGCAGATTATAGTGCTTCACATACAGGGTCCTCCAGATTACTGTCCTTCAGGTACAGATCCAGGCTTCCTTTAAAAGAGTTGAATGGTTCTGCCTCAACCACCAAACCAGGCAACGAATTCCAGACATCCGCCTCCTCTGGGTGAGAATGTTTTTCCTCATGTCCCCTCTAATCCTTCCACCAATCACCTTAAATCCATGTCCCCTTTGTAACTGACCTCCTCGCAAAGGGAAACACACTTTCCCTGACCACTCTATCCAAGTCCCTCAATATTTTGCACATTTCAATCGAGTCACCCCTCAGACTCTTCTATTTTCAAGTTGGGACAGTATCCTTGTTGTTCACCTCTGTACTCTCACTGGATCAATTATATCTTTCCTGTAATGTGGTGACTAGAACTGTACACAGAACCCCAGCTGTGGCCTCACCAGTGTCTTATATAGTTGCAGCATTACATCCCTGCATTTGTATTTGATCAATGATGGAAAGCACCCTTCTTTATCACTGTATCCTCTGTTCTGTTGCCTTCAGGGACCTGTGGACATGCACTCCGAGATGTTTCACTTCCTCTGCACTTCTAAGTATCCTCCTGCTTATTGTGTATTCTTTTATATTGTTTCCTCTTCCCAAATGCAGAACCTCACACCTCTGTTGGTTGGATTCCATTTGTCATTTTTGGGTCCACTTAGTCAAACCTCTGACATCACCGTGCAGTTGATGGTCATCCTCTTCACCACCAACCACCTTGTTAATTTTTCATGTTATCTACAAATGTGCCAATCATGCCTCTCACAATTAGGTTTATGTGATTAATATTTACAGGTAGTCCCCAGTTTACAAATGGGTTCCATTCTCAAGTCCGTTCATAAGACGATTCATGTACAGCACAGGAACATATAAAATGGCTGTTTGTAAGTACCAGCAAACGTTTGCATGTCGGATCTTTAAAATTAATATTATTGTCCCCCACCCCTGAATGGGCTCTTGTTCATAAGTATGAGCATTCCTAATTTGGGCATTCATAAATCAGGGACTGCTAGCACCACAAACGGCATGGGATCCAACCCATGTTCCCACTGAGCTGCCTGGCTGTTCCAAGATTCCTTCGAGATTCCATGCATCCCATTGGCGTGATTGGTGTGCTGCCACATTGATGTCAGGCTGTAGGAGCTGCTGCCACATGCGGATCTTGAAGGGTCCAAAAAAAACTTGGAGGGTCCATTGGACCCATTCCCCGAGCCCTGTGGAACCCCACTAAAAACTGCTTTCCCTTCACAAAAACAAATGTTAGCCATTACCCTGTGTTCTGGATCCAACTCTCCACATTCTCCTGTATTCTGTGGGCTTTCATTTTTCTGACTAATCTTCCATGTGGGACCATGTCAAGTGCCTTACTACAATCCATGCAGACAATATTCACCAGAGTATACTCATTAATCCTCCTTGTTACTTCTTTAAAAAATTCAATTAAGTTAGTAAGACATGAGGTTCCCTTAACAAAACCATGCTGACCATCCTTGATTAATCCATGTCTTTTGAAGAAACAGTTAAGGCCCTATCTCTTGGTATTGATAAGAAAGTGAAGAACCTGAGGAAACCTTCGGAGCTCAAATATTCCAACCCATGTTGATGACTTCAGTTAAACTCATGCCATAGAGGTTCGTATAATCACAAAACAATACGGCACCTACTGCTTTGAAGAGCAATCTAATTAGACCCAGGCTCCCAATCTCAGCCCAATTTTCTGCAATTGTTCCCCTTCAAATCTCTTTTAAAGACTGCCACTAAAACTGAATCCACCACCCTACCAGGCAAAGCATTCCAAATCCTAACCATCTTGTCTGGAAAGAAACCTTCCTCTTGTCAACTTTGTCTCCTTTGCCGATCACCTTAAATCTGTAGCTTCTCATTATCGACCCTTCAGCTATGGGCAATAGTTTCCCTTTATACGCTTGATCCAAATCCTTCATGGTTTTAAATACGTTCATGTAAATATTCCCTCTGCTCAAAGGAGAATCACCCCAGCTTCTCCTGTCCATCCTTTGCACCTAGATTCTGACTGCACACTCTCCAAACCCTTCCCATTCTTCTTAAGTGTGATGCCCAAAGTTAAATGTAATTCACCTGTTAGGCTTAGTGTTACACATTAAGGCCCCCTGGCCCACCATTTTTGTGCTGACCATGATGTTCTGTACAGGTTTAGTATAACTTCCTGGCTTTTGTACTCCATCCCTTTGTTTATAACGTCCTGCATCCCCTTCCTATGCTTTATTAACCTCTTTGTTAACCTGTTAAGACTTGCGCAATAACACTCAGCACTCGGTTAACAAAACCACAGAAGTCTTATGGTGCAGAATGAGATCGTTCAGCCCATTGTACCTACATTGGTTCTTCAAATAAGCATCTTTACCCACTTTGACCTTTACTGAATGTTATTGGATTGAGAGAAAACATTGCATTTTATTTTGTCTCGTCTGTGGTTAAAAAGGTTATACCAGCCAAGACAGCTTGCGACAAGCAGATTAGTGTGAGGCACTGTGACAAAATACCTTAGGCATATTGCAGGTGCAATTAGTTCCCCGGCTCCTGGGAAATATGAAATCAAACACCTACATGTTCTAAAATGTCAATCAGTATTATCTTCCTCGCTGATTCGCTTCGCCCTGAGTTATTCGAGATCAGTTACATTGTGATACGACTGGCCTCAGGATCTGTGTGATGTGTGGACCGGCCCAGGCTCATCTTCAGGCACTGAAACTGAGGCTTGCGTTTATATGACGCCTTTCACAATGCCAGCATGTCCTTTCCAGCCATGACAGGGAAAGTGTTAAGTGTTTTTGATCAAGCTAGTTCAGAGATGTTACTACACACCTTATGGAGCTGGTGGGAACTTGAACTCAGATGTCCTGGCCCAGAGGTAGGGACATTACCAACGCACCCAAAAGCCTTAAGCAAATGCTAGTCTTTGCTGTAAAGGAGGAAACACACAGCAGGATCACACAAACAGCAAAAAGCATGATAGATACATATTTTTAATTCATTCATGGGATAAGGTTGTCGCTGGCTAGGACAGCATTTATTGCCCATCCCTAATTGCTCAGACAGCAGTTAAGAATCAACAACATTGCTGTAGGCATGGAGTCACATGTAGGCCAAACCAGGTAAGGATGGCAGTTTCCTTGCCTAAAGGACATTAGTCACAATTCAAGATCTTTATTGGATTCAAATTCCACCATCGGACATGACAGGATTCAAACTCAAGTGCCCAGAACATCCCCTGGGTCTCTGAATTGATAATGGTGCAATAATAACAGTAGGCCATCAACTTTCTAATATTTATTAGTTAATCCATTTGGATGATGTTGATGGTGGGATAGATATTGGCCAGGACATCAGAGAGAATACTATCACTCTTCCAGAAAAAAAGAAGCATTATCAGTCAGGGCATTAATTGAATATCAGTGGGTCTAACTGTGCTGCAGGATAATGACAATCTCAGATTTGTGGTAACATGCCAGGAAGCAGTGTGACTTTCAGACCCTGCTTCCACTGAGCCAGAAGTGACACTAAAATAACACCAACTGCAAAAGCTTAATGACCACTTGAAGCGCAGTATTTAAGAATGGAGTTGGACCACAATGAGTCAGTCCCTACAGAACAGGAGAAAACTGGAAGGAGAAAACATGGATAAGAGTCAACAAGCTGCAAATTTTCAAAGGAGCCTTTCCACTACCAAAGGGGGCAAAATGCAGCTCAGGGTGACACATACCCTTGAAGGGGAAAGCTCGGTCTTGAGGAGTAAGATCAAAACCATGACACTAATTCTGCATCCAAGTGCAGTACAGATATCAAGAGCAGTGTGGGCAGCAAGGATTTGTTGAAATGCAAGAAGTGTTGGCATTTTCCTTTAATCTAGACATATGACTCAAACCCAAGGCGAGACCATGAGATTGATGACTCATTGGAACAATATGAAAATTTAAATAGAGAAGTTCATGCTAGTCCCTGACAAATTCTGAATCACGCGAAAGGGAGAGTGAAAAAGAAGCAAGCACATAAAACTCAGCAGCGATGTAACAGGATGTAATGGATGTTATGGACATTTGTCGATGGTGATTCCTGTTATAGATCACATGCACTTAAAACAAAACTTACTTATACTTACTGCTCACATGCATATGTCCCCAGGCATTTTGAGTCTGGTGATTTTGGTGCAAAACCAACCACAAACTTGCATCCAAGTACAAAACAAACTGTTTGCCTCTCCATCACCCGCAATGTGGGAAAAATACATATCAAGCAGGTTAATGAAATCAGGGCATAAGGGCACTTGCAAACTGCAGTTATTTTCTGAACTGTACAGAATAGAGGAAGAGGCAGTGGAAATCGGTCCCACCTTGTTGAGAAGCTTTATATCTGGGCATCAATGGTCATTGAGTCTTACTGATTCCTGTTGCTTTAAAAATGAGAAATAAACAAGCCTGGGCATAGACAGGATATGGTGGAAACCAGAAAGTTATTGTGTCTAATCACACACATTTTGTCCATAAAATTGAGCCACCATCTATTTCAGCAGAACTGTTTCTCACAAGAAGCCAGACATAGAAACACGGACAATAGCAGCAAGAGTACGCCATTCAGTCCTTCAAGCATTGTCTGCCATTATTGTTCATGGCTGATCCTTTAACTCAACGCCATGCTCCCACTTTCATTCTATCCCCCTTGATGCCTTTGACATCTAAAAAAATGATCGCCCTCCCTCTTGGATATACTCAGTGACCGAGCCTCCACTGCCTTCTGTGCTAGCGAGTTCCATACATTGACCACCTAATGAGTGAAAAATGTTTCCTTATCTCAGTCCTGAATGGTCTACCTTCTGACTGTAACCCAGGTTCTAGACTTCCCTAACCAAGGGAAACATCCAACCTGCATCTAATCTGTCAGCCCTGTTTGAATTTTGTACACTTTGATCAGGTCCTCTCTCATCCTTCTAACCACTGGTAAATCCAGGCCTAGTCAAATCAATCTGCTGCACTCCCGTGGCAGATGGAGTATAATGTGGATAAATGTGAGGTTATCCATTTTGATAGCAAAAACAGGAAGGGTGATTATGATTTGATTGGCTATAAATTGAGAGAGAGGAAAGTGCAGTGAGACCTGGGTATCCTTGCACAACAGTCACTGAAAGGTGCTGCATGTAGTGAAGAAGACAAATGGTATATTGGCCTTCATAGTGAGAGGAGTCAAGTACAGCGGCAGAGATGTCTTGTAGTTACGCAGCACATTGGTGAGATCTCACCTGGAACATTGTATACAGCACTGGTCTCCTTATCTGAGGAAAGATGTTTTTGCTATAGAGGGAGTGCAACAATGATTGACCGGACTGATTGCTGGGATCGTGGGACTGATGTATGACAAAAGGTTGAATCAGTTAGACTATATTCGTTGGCATTCAAAAGGTTAGGGAGTGGAGTGTGGGGAGGGTTCTTACAGAAACTTCTAAAATTCTAACAGGACTGGGCAGGATTGATGCAGGAAGGATGTCCCCAGTGGTGGGGGAGTCCAGACCGGGAGTGTCGGTCTAAAGATACAGTGTAAACTATTTAGGACTGAGATGAAGAGAAATTTTTTTCACCCAGAGAGTAGTGGGCCTGTGGAATTCACTACCACTGAAACCAATCGTGGTCAAAACATTGTATGATTTCAAGAAGGAGTTGGATAAAGCTTTTCGGACTAAAGGATCTGAGGACATGGGGTAAAAGTGGCAACAGGCTGCTTTGGATGATCAGCCATAATCGTAATAAATAGTGGAGCAGGCTCAAAGGGCTGAATGGCCTATTCCTGCTTCTAATTCCGACGTTTCTATGTTTCTCTCCGTGGGAAATATATCCTCGCAGATAGGGAGACCAAAACTACACACAATACCAAGGCCCTGTATAACTGTAGTAAGACATCTCTAATTCTGAACTCAAATCCTCTTGCAATGAAGGCCAATATATCATTGCCATCCTAACTGCTTGCTACACCTGCTTGTTACTTTCATTTACTGGTCTACAAAGACATCTACATCGTTTTGTACAGTCACATTTTGCAATGTATCACCATTTAAATAATACTCTCCCTTTCTGGTTTCACACCAAAGGTATGTATATTGCATTTGGCTCCCTGATCCATGTCATTTATACATTCTGTGAATATCTGGGGCCCTTGTGGTACACAACCATTCACTGCCCATCATCGGAAACAGATCCATACATTTCCCCTCACTGGTAAACCAATTCTCAATCCATGCCAATATAGTATTCTCAATCCCATGTGGCTTAATTTTGCTCACTAGCTTCTTATGTGAGATCTTAACACAAACTGCTTGAAATCCGAATACACCACATCCATTGGTTCTCCCTTATCCATTCTAATAGTTACATCCTCCAAAGACTCCACTAGATTCATTAAGCATGATTCCCCTTTCATTATCCCATGCTAATATTGCCTAATCCCATTAATGCTTTCCAAGCATTTTGCTATCATGTCTTTGATTTTGGACTCTAGCATTTTCCTTACTGCTGATACTGAATCTGCTCAAGATTGAGTTACATAGACCTTTTATTGACATAGGAGTCAAGGATTATGGGATCAGACTGGAAGTGGACTTAAGGCTACATCAGATCAGCCATGATCATATTGACTGGCAGAACACACTGGAGGGGCTGAACAGTCATAGAATCATGGAAACAGACCTTTCAGCCCAACTCACCCATGCTGACCAGGTTTCCTAAACTGAACTAGTCCCATTTGCCTGCATTAGACCTATATCCTTCTAAATCTTTCCTATCCACGCACCTTTCCAAATGTCTTTTAAATGTTGTAACTGTACTGGCATTTACCACTTCCTCTGGCAGCTCATTCCATATACAAACCATCCTCTGTGTGAAAAAGTTGCCCTTTTAAATCTGTCTCCTCTCACCATAAACTTACACCGTCTAGTTTTGGACTCCCCTAACCTGGGGAAAGTACCTTGGCTATTCATCTTATCTATTCCCCTCATGGTGTTATAAACCTCTGTAAGGTCACTCCTCAACTTCCTACGGTCCAGCCAAACCAGCCACTCCTTATTATTCAAACTGCCCAGCTTCAGTAATCTACTTTGCACCCTTTCCAGTTTAGTAACTTCCTTCCTCCAGTAGGGCGACCAGAATTGTATGCAGTACTCCAAATGTGGCCTTACCAATGCCTTGTACAGCCATTCTATGATGTTCCAACTCCTGTACTCAGTGCTCTGATCAATGAAATGGCCTAATCCTTCTCCCATATCCTTTGCTCTCAGCTATGCTGTGTTGATCACATTGGACAAGAAGTATGGCCAGCAGGTAGGTTACATACATACCTCAGCGAGTTGAATATATTAGGCTGTTGCCTTCATGGTGACTTTGACTCTGTCAGACAGTAAGGAAGAAGACTTGCATTTATGTAGTGTTTTACAAGTTCTCTGAGAGAGATCCTCAAGGAGTTCAATTTAGCTCTTAGGACTAAAGGATCAAAGGGCATGGGGAGGAAGTGAGCACAGGGGATTGAGTTGAATGATCAGCCACGATCATATTGAATGGTGGAGCAGGCTTAAAGGGCCAAATGACCAAATCCTGTTCTTATATTTCTATGTTTCTGAGTACTTTGACAACTTGAATTTTTTGGAAACAGGATGAATCATGGCAGCCTTTATGTAAATTACAAGTTACCACAGGCAAAAACTAAGGTCAGGAAGATCCAAATTTTCCCCCAGTGGCAGGGGACAAACATTATCAATGCAGTGTAAAAGCAAAACTGAGCTTATTCTAGACCAGGATTTCATTTCGTTCCCAGTAAGTAGCATTGTATTTGCAAGCAGTGGCGGTAGTCATATGTCTTGGAGGACCAATAGCTCACCACCATCTTCTCAAGGGGCATCTAGGGATGGGCAATACATGCTGGCCAGCCAGCCATGCACACGTCCCTAGTGTGAATAAAAAAAACATAAAATATGATTTGATGCATTTAGGTTAAAATGGCTACCAGGTGTTTTTAGATTTGTCATAACACAAGCCAGCTCTGAGAGTTAAGGCGACCTGAGATCTTTTACGATTTTCTCATCGATATAAATGATTTTACATCTTTCTTAAATACAGAGATCAGGAATTACGTTTCACATAATCTTCCATTAAATCCAAAATCTTTCTGAGAATTTTAAACAGAACAGATTCAATCAAATTCTTGGAGTTGCTTTCATCCAGGCAGTTGGAGAACTATCTACCACACTCACAACTTGTACCTTTTAGAGAATCTGAGAGCCAAATGCTTTATTATCTGAACAGGGATAACACCCTCAGATTCATATCAGTGCTCAGTGATTCATAGATGGCGTGTGGCATGGATCATGTTCAAAGTTGATCAGCATGATCTGCAACAGAACCAGTTATGCAGCACCAGAACTTAATGACTGCATTATAGAAGAATACAGAAAGATTAGCGAGAAAAATACCAGCCCGATTCTTCTTTCAAGCACTTTGATCCTGTTGCATGAAAACAACTTGAAAGCTTTTGGTCACTAGCAGTTGGGACTATTGACAAGAAGTGTAGTACGCAGCAACTTATCAAACATCAAACTATTGTCAAATGCATAATGTCACAGAGCAGCTGTGACTCAACAAAGACAATAAAGCATATGGTGTGTAGCATTGTTGGATACTTGACTTGTTTATTTCACAGAAAGTGAAATAACTTGAAAGGGGAAGTATAAAGCCTGCACTAATTTGTACACGAGCTTTTATCTCCGTGAAGATAATTTTGAAAATTGAGATGGTTTTCTGGATCTACCTAGACTGAACTTCTGTCATGATTTAGAGTTATAGAGCCATAGGGTTGTACAGCATAGAAACAGACCCTTCGGTCCAACTACCTTACAGACCAGATATCCTAAATTAATTCTAGTCCCACTTGCCAGCATTAGGCCCATATCTCACTAGACCTTTCCTGTTCATATACCCATCCAGATGCCTTTTAAATGTTGTAATTGTACCAACCACCATCACCTCTTGCAGCAGCTCATTCCATACATGCACCACCCTCCACATGAAAAAGTTGCCCCTTAGATCCCTCTTATATCTTTCCCTCTCACCTCGTACCTATGCCCTCTAGTTTTGGACTCTCCTACACTGAGAAAAAGGCCTTGGCTCTTCACCCTATCCATGCCCCTCATGATTTTGTAAACTTCTATAAGATCACTCCTCAGCCTCTAACGCTCCAGGGAAAATAGCCCCAACCTATTCATCCTCTCCCTATAGCTCAAACCTTCCAACCCTGGCAACACCCTCGTAAATCTTTTCTCAACCCTTTCAAGTTTAGCAATACCATTCCTACGGCATAGAGACCAGAATTGAATGCAGTATCCCATAAGTAGCCTCACCAATGTCCTATTTGTTCTGCTCCTTTCTTGTTAAGGACTCATTGTTTTGCGGTGACTGGGGGTACTGCAAGATTATTTTTCCATTTGCAGTCTATAGCGTATTTTAGTGACAGCGATGCAGCTGTGATTATACCTACTTGCACATTCCGAGATGAATAGTCCATAGAAGGTCCCCTCATGGTCATTTGAAAACTTGAATTCAATTATTTTAAAAATATCTGTAAATAAAAAGCTGCTGGGAGTAAAAGGGCAATCAGGATGCTGACAGATTGTCGTAAACTCCAAACTGGTTCATTAAGGTCCTTTACAAAAGAACAACTTATCTATCCTCTATAAGACTCCAATTCCCTACCTGTCTGTCTTCAGATGCCCCTTTGATGCAGGCAATAGCAAGACACTAAGACGTATCAAATTGCTTTCTATAAGGCGTTCCACCAACAGCCACTCAGGACAGGTAGAGCTGAACAATAAATGCCAGACATGGCAGTGACAACTACATCCTTCGTATATGTTTATAAAGAAGGGTGCAGGTGTGTGAAAGGGTGGATCCATTAATGATTCACACTGAGTCTGCATGAACGGTCCATTAGTCACATTGTGAACTAGTGTCACTTCAACTCTTGGTCCCATTGCACTATGTGTACAATATTGTTGGATTGACACGTTGCAAGCTAGAAGGGATCCACGATTTGGTAACAGCATCCTATGCAAAAATACATCGGGATCTATCAAATGTACAGCTTTCTGAAAAAAAATTGTGACAGAGTTTCTTTCTACAGTGAAGCTAAGTAAAGGCTTTGTAAGGAAATTTACACGTTGAATGAATAGAGACAATCTTGTACTCAACAATTTTCTCCTAAACAAGCCCTCTATTATCGCAGCTTTTGTAATGTGATTCTACCTACCTTCATAAAACTAATTATATCTTAGTGGTACATCAAACAACAAATCTTTAAACAATGTGATAATGTTACCCAATGATTGAAATCCTTTGAAAATATCATAAAATTGGGAGGGAAAAGGTACCATTTTGATATTCCCTGTGGCCTTTTCTCTTATACACAGTCAAAATAATAACAGGCACTGATGTTGCCTAGTTGTAAACAAGATTTAATGCTTGAGAGCTGTGTTTCACACTAATGGATTTAAATGTACGCATGAAAACAAGAATTTGCCACCATCTCTAATCTAAGATCCTTAATATCTGCCAAATCCCCAACAGATGGTAACAGGAAAATCCAGGGACAAGGGATGGGATCACAGCCCAATCTCTGAACCTCACTTTACCAATTTCAGCAATGCAATTACAATTACGCACAATTGGCAAGGTTGTTTGCTAATGGCATACACTGGAAAATCCTGGCCCCTGATGAATTCGTCACTGATGTAAAACTTAATACTCTAACATCTGTGCATCATAACTAACAGAATTGGAAAGAAATTCAATTTATATACTTTAGAAGAAAGACTTTCATGGGGTGCTTTCTAAACAATCTGCTTGTGGCTGTGAGAAATGGTAGGCTTTAAGACTCTTATGGAATCAACAGATATAGAATTGTGAGCAGCCAATAGGAATTTGATTCTCTTTCTCTTCTGATATATGAAAAAACAGCAGCCAGGGATACAGATAACAGTGAAGAGAAGATGTTATTGGGGAAGGGGTTCCATGTCAAGGTGACTGGTACAGGTGTCTTTATGGACATTTCTAAATTGATAGAACAGAGTCTCAGGGCTAAATCTTCCATATTTTTGACTAAGTGTGAGTTGCCATGAGTTTTCTGGGGGCAGGAGAGGAACAGACCCAGCTTTTGTCAGACAGAATAAGCAAGCAGCCTAACATCTCAATTAAAATAACAAAATGTGCTGCCCCCGCCATACTGATACCCGGACTACACCCCCTCTGTCTGTCTATTTTTGTCTGTCTATTTATGCACTGTATTTAACCTACTGCTTTTTATTAATTTTAAAATTACCTCACCCCACCATTTTGGGTAATCTGTGACTCCTGAACTTGCACCTTACGTGGGCCACCCACACCCAGGTGGCACTGGGCAGTGCGGCTGGAGCATTTCCCAGCAACCAGCATGTTTGTGAGACTGAGCTCCTTTGTTTCCACCCTTGGGCTTTGGGAATCATGTTGATTCATTCACAGATGACTGCTCAGTTTAGCGTTGGGAAAGTGACAACCACACCTGGAACTGAAGTCACCGCAATTATTCTGGGTGAGTTCGTACGAAAGGTGAGTCAACAGGAAGAAGTCTCGTTTCCATGTGACAGTGACAAAAATGGCAGCTGTGCAGGCTTGTCCTTCCAAATCTCCAAAGCGAGAAAGGCATAGGCAAGGGAACAGAAAGGTGGAAAGCAAACTAGTTGTGCAAACTAGATGGCAAGATCTTGAAGTTGAGGCTACTTGGTCTTCCTATCACTAACTAATAATCCAGAATCCCTAAAGTTCTGGAAATGCAGGTTTAAATTCCACCATGGCCCGCGGTGAAATTTGAATTCTGTAAAACATCTGCTATCAAAAGCTAGCTTAATGACAAACATACTACTGTTGTCAATTGTCATAACAACCCATCAGGTTCTTTACCGTCCTTCACAGAAGGAAATCTACCATCCTTAACCAGTCTGGCCTACAAGTGACTCCAAACCCAAGGCAATGTGGTTGACTGCCTTCAGAAATGGGCCAGCAAGCCGCTCAATTCAAGGGCAATTAGGGATGGGAAATAAATGCTGGCCCTGCCAGTGACCCCCAAATCCCATGGATGAATAAATAAAAATCGTGTAAAATAATAGATCCAATGGCCCTCTTTGCCACACGATGCTTGTAATCCCAAAGCCCCTTTTCCCCAGGATTGTAAAACAATGGGCACTCTTCCCACAATTTTTAAGCTCTTGAATGCAATTGCTTTATCAAGGAAGGTAGGACAACTAGAGGGCAGAATAATCATTGCTCCAAGATTTCCTTGCCAAGTTTTACAGTATGGAAAATACAGCATAGGAAGACTTGAAAGCATGACAAGTCTATACATATCGTTGCACAGGGTCGGAGAAACTTTACAAAGGCTACAATGTAACAGAAAAAGTGCCTAACGTACCCAATTCCGACGTGACAAAAGAAGAATAACATCATCCAACAGACTCTTAATTAATAGAATTTTTTTCACTTCAACCACCTTGCCTGGCAGGTCAATCCGATGGGATCACTCAATGGAGGAAAAGGCTCTTCATTACATGTGTCTGAAATGTTTACTTTTTCTCATCATTTCCCTTGTTGTCATATCTTGGCACATCTTAAAATAGGCTCCTGGATTAATCTTATCTGTGCCTCTTAATATTGTACACACTTCAATTAGATTTTCTCTCTGTCATTTTATCTCAAAGCCAAAGTACTGCGCCTTCTTTCTTGCAATGCAATCCCTTTAATCTTGGGATAAAGTTCATGGTTCACTTCTTTGTGGTAGCTCCATAGCTTGAGTTTTTTTTTGTCAAGACTGAACACAGCACTGAAGGTACTAGCCAAGGCACCATTCCATTTTAGCAATCGCACCATCCTGATTTAGTAGTACACTTAGTTATTGAGTACTGTTTATTGCTGTCCCTCTCGACTTTGACATGCTTCTCATGTTAATCTGTCCTCAAAACCTGAGTTCAGACATTAGGAATAATTGTCATACTAGGTTGTTTATATGCCCACTGCCAACTTGACCACTGATCAGGGTCTTGTGCCCAGTAACTGGTTTGGGACTGTCATTAGTTGCTGGCCTCGAGCCTTCTGTCTATCTGCTGTTGAACAGTAGCAGCCAGCCACAAATCTCTATAGGAGACTGCAAATGAGATGATTGTATTTCCCTGTCTTTCCTTGCATTGCTGTTCTACACCCTCCAATCCAAACCAAATTAACAAAACATAAGAAATAGGAACATGTGTGGTTTATTCAGCCCTCTTGAGCCTGCTCTGTCATCTACAAAGGTCATGGCTGATCTGATTGTGGTCTCAATGCTACTTTCCTGCCTGCCATTCCCCAACCCCCACGCATAACCCATGACTCCCTTGTAGATTAAAAATCCGTCCTTGGATATGTTCAAGGACCCAGCCTCCAGTGCTCTCAATGACAGAGAATTCCAAAGATTAACAACCCTCTGAGAGAGAAAAAAATCCCCTCTTCCAATTTTAAAGCGGAAACCTCTTATTTTTAAGAAGTGTGCCCTGGTTTACAATTCCTTCACAAGGGGAAAACCCCTCTCAGCATCTACCCTGTCAAGTTGACAAAAGCATTGCTGAAATGTGACATTGACGGTAAAATTTGTGAGATTTATCCAGAGTGTAAATTGGGCTAAAGGAGGGATAATTCCATATGCTTTAAGTGAACAGAGGAGTTTGACCAGGTTGTGTGTTTGTGTACTTTTAAATACTCCAGAAATAAAGGTATATTTTGTTATGGGTGATCTAATTCCTCAGAAGAATAAATTCTACTCATCTCTCAGATTTGGTATCATTCAACCTGTACATGAAAAAATATTCATCCATATAGAATTTAAGCTTCAAAGCCAATAAAAAAATCCTACAAATATTTCTCAAATAAAACCTTCAGGACAGCAATTGCTGTGATGCTGATAATCACTTGGTTACACGTCATCCTTGTGCTCCCACGAGGAGCTTAAACAGTTCATCCACTTCACTAATGCCTCCCACCCCAACCTTAAGTTCACCTGGACCTTCTCCAATACCTCTCTCTCCTTCCTGGGCCTTTCTGTTTCCATCTCTGGCAACCACCTAGAAACCGATATCCATTTCAAGCCTACTGACTCCCACAGCTACCTAGACTACACCTCCTCTCACCCAGCTTCCTGCAAAAATGCCATCCCTTTCACCTCCGCTGCATCTGTTTCCAAGATGAGGCATTCCACTCCCGAACATCTCAGATGTCCTCACTTTTCAAGGACCGCAACTTCCCCTCCACAGTGGTTGAAAACGCCCTTGACCGTGTCTCTCGCATTTCCCACACCTCATCCCTCACACCCCCTCCCCACAACAACAACCAAAACAGAACCCCCCTCATCCTCACATACCCCCCACCAACCTCTGGATTCAATGCATCTTCCTCCATCTACAATCTGACCCCTCTACCAAAGACATTTTTCCCTCCTCACCCTTATCTGCCGTCCGGAGGGACCACTCTCTCCGTGACTCCCTAGTCCACACTATACTCCCCACCAGCCCCACCAGTGATGGAAACCTGACCTGCACCTCTTTAATTTCACTTATAGTGTGCCAGGACTGCAAGGCAGCTTTGGGTAAAGTCAGTTGGTTTGGGACGGATTTTCCTTCTGGGTGTTGGTGAGGCAAATCTGCCTCATAAAAATACAGCCCAGATTTAATGTCAGACTCAATGACCTTTCACCAAAACTGGGAAATGTTAGAAATGTGATAGGTTTTCCATAAGGGAGTGGGGGGATGATGGCAAAAAGAACAAAAAGGGAAAGACTTTGATAGGGTAGAACAGAGGAGAGATTCAGTGACAAAAGGAATCATGGTGCAAGGCAAAAGTGAGTGGTAATGCAACAAATAATGGGAGGAAAAGATAAAAGCCAAATACTGTGGATGCTGGAAATCTGAGATAAAAACAGAAAATGCTGCAGAAACTCAAGAGGTCTGGCAATATCTTTAGAGAGACAATCAGAGTTAATGTTTCAAGAAGGGTCTGGAGGAAGTCACATTGCACTCTCCACTGATGCTGCCAGATCCACTGAGTTTCTGTTTGTGCAAGGGACAAAAAACGGTGGCTAGAGGAGATATGAATGGTAGAATGATGTATGCAAAACATGGCAGCAATTAAAAACAAATCCTAGAAGGAAAAAGGTATCAATATAGAGACAGATTATGGTCCGAAATTATGGAATTCAGCGTTGAGGCCAGAAGCTGTACAGTGCAAGTTGTCGGGCATATTAAGGACTTTATTTACATTTTCTTTGCTGCAAGTGGGGGCCTATTGAGATGAGTTAATTTAGGAGACAGCTTGCTTTATCAAGTTGCCTACACTCAATTGAGATTGTTAATTTTATTGGAACTTCATTTTGCATCATTGGAGAGATTCAATGTAACCTCACAGAATTCTTCATTCACCATCTCTGCAACTAGAGCTTAATCGGGGCAGAGAATGTAACAAACGAGGTTAACAAAAATCCTGCTTCTCCAATTTAGATCCCAACAACATTTAGATAAATTGGGTTGTTTGTAGATATTGTGGAGAAATTGTTTATTTGCATGATTTATTTGTGCATTTGTATATCATCTGATTTCTACATGTATATTTTGTGTTTATTCATGTGTTTATTTTGCTTATATGCCTCAATAAAATGCAACTTAGATTAGTGTCTCTTCAGTTCCTCCAAGTTTTTTTTTCATGTAATTCTATTCAACTCAAGCCCATGTACAGGCATGATTCATTCTGGGTCTACTCCATAGATTTGCGGCATGGTGGCTCAGTGTTCAGCACTGCTGCCCCACAGCGCCAGGAATGCGGGTTCGATTCCAGCCTCGGGTGACTGACTGTGTGGAGTTTGTACTTCTCCCTGTATCTGTGTGGGTTTCCTCCCAGAGTCCAAAAATGTGTAGGTTAGGTGGATTGGCCATGCTAAATTGCCCGTAGTGTCCAGGGGTGTGTAAATTAGGTGGATTATACATAGGAAATGCAGGGTTACAGGTAGAGGGTAGGGATGGGTATCGGTGGGATGCTCTTTGGAGGGTCCAAATAGCCTGTTTCCACACTGTAGGGATTCTATGATGACCCTTTCCATGAGGTGACTTCATCAATAGCATGTAAATTTAACATTAACATGGTGGAAACAATGTAATTACAATCATAAGGGTTTGAGCACAGTTCCACAATATAGCCTTTCACATGTACTGAATATGAGCAATAGTCAATTCCCAGCAACCAGTGGCAGCCATTTCCAATCAGTAAAGTCGACTGGGACTGCTACCTATGCCAGCTGCTCTGAGCCGTGGAGGAGATAGCCATTCGTAACCGGGATTAACTATTCCTAATTAATATCACAGACTGGTTGTCAGCCATTTCAATAGATCGAGGAGTACTGTTTTTAACCTCCTGGGGCAATCGGATGGTGAGGTGCTATGCCTGGAGTTTGTACTGAGCTTCATTGAAATAGGGGGCCAGGGACAGAAAGGTCTGTGACAGTTGAAATCTGTGACAGTGTGTGACAGACAGAAATTACTGTGAGCAAAGTAGAGAATTAAAAAGACAGGAACTCAGGGTCACGTTTGCAACTGAAGGTTATTTCATGCTTCACTTTGTGCAGAAATGCTGGTTACTTCACTGTCGCATGATAAATGTTATAGCTACACTGGCGAATGTCTCCAAACACAGATCGTGCAACATTAATCAGGATTGCAGAGTTATATTTACGGAATTGCTGTGCAATGTGGAGTGCAGGCATTTTGCATTAAATCTGTTCCTCTCCATTCTGGATGTAGCTAAACTGCAAATAACAAGGTTCGAATCGCTAGGAAAATTCCACAGTGCTGTAATGACATAATGGCCCAAAAGGGAATAAGTGATGTAATCTCCACAACACATCAGCGGCCGAAAGAGCAAATGGAACATATTTTAATACCGTACCATTTGCTGTGATAGTTTTCCACCCTGTGAGAGGGTGGAGGTGTATTGTTCATGTTCAACCTGCCTTGCAGACATAGCACAATAATCCCAGAGTGTGTGTGCACAGCCAACAGCGATGGAAACATATTATTAAAGAGCTCTTACAAATGGAACACAGTTTTTAACCCATGAGTTTCTGTATCTATCGGTGTATTTTCAATATCTCTGTGCATCAGGAACAAGGGTAGCTCCAGTAGATTAAGCAGGGAAGAGGGTCACCACAACGTGAATCCCTCAGTTTCACTGAAAATAGTCTAAGCCAGTTCCCTCAATTCACACATTCTTCAAAACTCAGATGACTTGGACTCTTAGAACTGGGACAATGGTCACTGCGCTGCCTAAATAATCATTGGATAGGCCTGAAGAGGTCAGTCAGACTCTTAAAGGATCAGTTTTTAATGGGAGCAACGTAATATATAGGCCCACTCTGGGGCCTGCACTGATAGGCCAGGCTCTGCTGAAAGAATAACAGGATCCGAATGTCACAGTAATTTGCAAATCAGCCAGCTACTTGTGACGAGGCAAAGATGGTTTCTGACTCGCAAATCATCACAAGTTGTCAGACAATTTCAGCCACCTTGCCTTTAGGCCCATGAAAATATCACCTCGACCTTGACCACCACCTACAAGTTCCCATCCAAGCCACTCATCATCCTGACTTGGAAACATATTGTAATTTCTTCAGTGTTGCTGGGTCAAAATCCCTAAATTCCCATCCTAATGGCATTGTGTGTCGACCTATGGCACATGGACTGCAGTGGATCAAGAAGGCAGCTTACCACTGCCTTCTCAAGGGCAACTAGGGATGGGCAATAAATGCTGGCCAGGAGTGAATAAAGAAAACCTCATGATTTTCAAAACGTTGTTGTATTTGCATATCAGTTCCCATTGAACTCACCACAGAAAGTTAACTCTTTACATAAATGCGCACATACGCTTGCATGAGATGATGATTGTTAATTATTGCCAGCGAACGTTTTTTCCAGAAAGTGATCAAATATGAGTGGTAAGTTTTATCCCTTCAAGTTACGACTGTTTTATTGTTTTAGGAGATTTTCAATTGAAATATCTTGTTTCTCAGCTTCCCTATCAGTCTCTTTACTTTGCTCTTCTTCCTAATTTAATTTTTCTTTATCCTCATGCAAGAACAAAATACTGCAGAGGCTGGAGAGTTGAAATAAAAATAAAAGATGCTGGGGAAACTCAGCAGGCCTGGCAGCGCCTATGGAACAAGAAACAAGAGTTAATGATTCAGACACTGATGTTTCAGCACAGCTACACATCTTCAAATCCGGCCGTGTCAGGACAAAGGTTGTGCCAGATTTTGGATGTTTCAGGACTTCCAGTTGAGGGGCTCAGGTCCAGCTGGGTTGGGTGGAGGTCAAGAGTCACTTGGAGTGTGGAGCACCCATGCAGTGCTTAACTAAAGTGCTGAGGTGCTTTTGAAAATAGGACTCAATTAAAATTGATGCAAACTTTGGCAGGTTTTTGGATCCATCTGATTTTCAGGTTGCTGGGATTGATCTACTTTGCCTGTACTTCTGTACATCTTCAGCCTGCTGCCCTGAAAGGCTGTTTACTTGTTCAGCAATGGATCACTCAGCTGGGCGTCCACTGCTTTGATGAGTTGTTGTCACAGTCTCGTCATTCATGGGGTCACCCAGCGTGCTGGAGCTTACAAATGAAAGGTGAAAGAATCAGTAGCACCCGTATGTCATTTCACATTGTATCGTGACAGTCAGCTGTTCAGCAAGAATGGATGTAGATGCAAAATCTATTTCACTCCCTCAGTCCCTGGATACTACTTTTTATTTCATTCATCCATAGGATGTGAAATTTACCGGCTGGGCCAACATTTATTACCCAATGCCAACTGTGCCTAAGGTGATGATGACCCACCTTCTTGAACCATGAAAGTCTGGGTGGTGTATACCCACAGTGCTGTTAGGCAGGGAGTTCCAGGGCTCAGGGACAGTGAAGGAACAGCAACTGCATTCCAAGTCAGGTTGCTGTGTGGCTGGGAGGTAAACTTGCAGGTGGTGATGGTCCTGCTCATCTATTGTCCTTGTTCTTCCAGGTGGTGGAGGGTACATGGTTGGAGGTTGCCAAAAGAGACGTAGTGATTCGCTGCAATGCATCATACAGGTGGTACTGCTGCTACTCTGCATTGTTGGTGAAGGAAGTGAATACTTGAAAAGGGGGTAGATGTGGTGTTGGTAACTAGAATCATAGGATCCTTACAGTACGTAAAGAGGCTGTTCAGCCCATCAATTCTGCACCAACCATCCAAAGAACATCCCACCTAAACCCAGCTGCTGAGTTGTGAAGGATTGAAACATCATTTAAAACAAAACATCCCACTTGACTGTCACATTATTCATCACTTTAAACATGTATTCCCTTTACCACGAGCACACAGGGTATAGCGTCTACAAGATACAATGCAACAACTCTCCAACACTACTTTGATAGCACCTCCCAAAATTGTTCATCTCTACAACAGATGCAGGTGCGTAAAAACACTACCAGCTCCAAGTCTCTCACACTGCCTTAATTTTGAAATACATCACTGTTCGCTCAGTGTCTGGGTCAATACCACGGAATTCCCTCCCTAACAGCAAGGTGGATGGACCTACATTACATGCAGTGCAGCCCTATGAGCACAATTACTAACGAGGCATAAACACTAACACCCTCAGGGGTGGATTGGAAGGTAAAGCAACTATTTATCTCACTTGTGCGTGGGATCTCACTGTTTGTTATTGGCTGCTATATTTTTCTCTCATAATCCCGCTGATCATTCGCCAAAGCCTGCGCTAACTCTTATTGAGATATTATGACCTGGGCTGCGCTAACACTTGACATGAATGAAATGCACTGATGTTGATTAGCTACCACCTGTATACAAGGCTTTGAGGATGGCTTGAAGCCTTGGAAGATCTTGATCCAAGAACACTGCCAAAGCAAGCCATCTGTACGTGTGAAGAGATTTATTGCAATGTGAGATTTTTTTTCCTGTTCTCGGAGTGTCCCTGTAGACTGAGCACAAAGCAAAGATTTTCCCTCTTTAAAAAAATCATTTTCCATTCAAAGTATTAAAATTATAGTTCACATTTACAGAAAAGCAGTTGGCTTGCCCTTTGATTGATTAAAAAGAAAAATCCTTTGAAGGCCAAGGGGGCTGTGTAGTTCATTCTTGTACTTGGAAGTCGAGTTTAATTTTTTTTCGTATCATAATAAAAGCTCTTTACAAGCAGAAAGGAAATTGTCCAACTCATTCATGCCATTGCCAACATCAATTCATAATTGAATACCAAGTCGACGAACAAGGCACATTCCAGGTGGAGTCTGTCCCACTTGAAGAATTTGCCATGGAAATTCAGAACCTATTTTAAGGAATGGTTGTTATGAGCCTGTGTCACAACTGGGCAATGAAGTGAGTTCAGAATACAATTCCTATGGTGATGTACAAAGATGGCTCATACTTCAGATCATAGAGAGGAACTTGCATTTATATAGCACTTTCCACAACCGGAGACCATCTCAATGCCCCATACACTCAATTAAGCACTTTTGAAGCATAGCCACTGTTGTAATGTTGGAAACAGAGCTGCTAAACAGCAATGTGCCATAAACAGCACTGTGCCACTGTCCAGAGACAGTAATTTGCTTCTGTGATGTTGACTGGGGGTAACTCACCTATTCTTCTAAATAGCTCCATGAGATTGTTATTTGCACCTGAAAAGGAAGGTGAACCCTCAGGTTAGTATCTAATCTTGACGCCAGCATGAATGTCAGTACAGCACGTCCTCAGCATTGCAGTGGAGTGGCAAGGGTGCAACCAACTGACCCATGGCCGTCATAAGAAATGTAAAGAAACACTTTCTACCGCTAGTAACTAATCACAAAGCTAAATACAGGTTGAAGAAACCAGAAAAATTTTGAACTGCTCAGAAATTCCTGAATGATTCCAATGTTTATGTTTCAAATTGTTTTGTAAATTTTGTAAAAGCACATTATAAAACATTTTGGCTTAAAATTATAGAATTTAATTAAACTTGGCTTCGATGAGCAAATTCCATTCTTGGGTGTTTCAGTAAGTTCCTTAATATTCACAAGATACATTCCTTGTCAGACGCACAGCCAAAAGGGAAACTTCTCAGATTGAAAGTGAGAGAAAATGCAACAGGAATAAAACTTTTCTGCCTGCACTGTGTTCCGCTTTGATACAAAGTCTGATCCTAGTGTTTCAGCCTCCACTCTCCTAATCAAAAGACCACTCCAGGCATTAGTCATTCCATGATGATGCGGCCCTTGACATGAGTTTTTAAGTTAGTTTGACATTAGTTATTAGGCATACCTTGCTTTGTTCTGTAGTTATAATGCTGTAGATTAGATTTTAATACGACTATTTGAGAGCGGAGTTTCTGCTTTGCTTGCAATTAGCCACCTGGAAGCAAATTGTACCCAAAATTGCTCCCGTTTTGAGAATTCTTTTTATCCCTCTGTTTCCCTCAAACTAATATCCATTTCACAAATGGAAAATTTGCCATGAATCGATGCATTGAGGCTATACTTAAAAATAAACTAAAAATTGGTTTATAAAGTATTGTTTGATATATTTAACAGTAACAACTTGAAGTTTGATTCACAATGAAAATGGCTATAAAATATACAATACCACTTAGGACAGCACAATAGTCAATTTCCTGGTATATTTGAAACATAATTGCATTCAAATCAGTATCACACTCTTCAAAAGGTTAAATGTGAATGAATAAAAGCATGGTTTCGTTATTTAAAACAATTTAAAAAAAACTTACTCTACCAACTGGAAAAGAAAAAGCAGAAGGGTAAAAGCCTTCTGAATAACAAAATATCGGAGGGTGTTTTTCTGAAATTGATAACCCTGAAAGACTTTGTATTTCAAAACCACATGATCCTACAATGTCATCACTGGATCATTAATGACTAAGAATTTTCACAAGGCGTTTCTTTGTTAACAAAGACTTGCAGTCTCAGACGGACACTTTGCTGAAGAATGTGACACCATTCAGTCATCCTGTATTTTTGCCCCAGTTGACTGGTAGAGGACATTCTCCATAATTAGTTACACCTTGTAAATTGACAAAGCCTTAGAAGCAGTCTCTGTATATATAGGACCTACGCTCAGTCTTGCATACACCATTTAAAATTATGCCCATCCATTTGGGAATTAGTATCTCTTGGACCCTTACCTATGAGGGGTTGAGTGTAGCAGGATGTTTTCTAATGAATTATGACGGCGACATTCAAATTTCAATAGTATCATCAGTGACTAGATTTACATTTTGTTTCCGTTCTGCTAATGACCTTCAAACATCCTTCTGTTCAGTTTTGCATAGGCAATGTTTAACCAGCCAAAATTTGCGAAGAATTCTGACAATGCAGCACATGCACATGTATAGGTATTTGCAAGGTGTACACTGAAGATCATTGCATTGCAAATCGACCTTTCAGGGACTGTCACACCTTGTAAACGAACATACAGGGAGTCACAAAATGAAACACAAACAGCAACACATTACATTATAATCCCATGAACATTTTTCACAAACAAGTGATGAATCATACAGCCAGTAACTCATTTTAGTTGGACTTTGAAATTTTTAGATGTAGAATTGACAATAGTCAAATAACTTTTGTAAAGGATTAGCTATGTGTGGGATAATAATGTTTTAATGATTGCACATATGCACCATTGAAGTTTATTTCTTCCTCTTTAGCTTGATCTCCTCACAATGGCATTGATCCTTTGCCGATGCACCTTTCCACCACGATGAGTCACCCTTTTGGTTCATTGTCTATTTGTGATCCGTGGCAGCAGGATATAACAAGTTTTCATATTACAGAGGGCAGGAATGCCAAAGCGGAACCTCACTGGACTTGCAAAACACTGGAAAGTGAATGACTTTCTCCTCCCTACGGAAGGCAAGCTGAGGATTTCAGCTAGTCAAGTGGCATTTTAAAAACTGGGCATGGGGAGCAAAAAGGGAAGAAAGATCAAAAAAGGAAAGGTTCTCAATTAGAAAGTGGATTTTTCATTTTTTAAAAAATTCACTTGTGGGATGTGGGCATCACTGGCTGGCCAGCATTTTATTGCCTGTTCCTAGCTGACCTTGAGAAGGTGGTGGTGAGCTGCCTCTTGAACTGCTGCAGTCCACGCACTGTAGGTTGACACAACGACCTTTGTTCCTGGATTTTGATAGCGATACTGAAGGAACGATGATAAATCTCTAAGTCAGGACGCTGACTGACTTGGAGGGGAACTTGGTGTTCGCATTCATTTGCTGCCCCATTCCTTCGTCGGTTTGGAAGGTGCTGTCTAAGGATCTTTGGTGAATTTCTGCAGTGTATCTAGTAGATAGTATACACTGCAGCTACTGAGCAGCTGTGGGGGAAGGAAAGCATGCTTGTGGATGTGATGCCAATCAAGCAGGCTGCTGTGTCCTGGATAGTGTCAAGCTTTGACTGTTGTCTCTATCTTACCTTTGTAGCCAGTGTTTATGTGCTGAGTCTAGTTGAGTTTCTGGTCAAAAGTAACATCAAGGATGTTAATATTGAGGGATTCAGTGACAGTAAGATTGTCTCTTATTGGAGATTGTCATTGACCAGAATTTGTGTGGTGCAAATGTTACTTGCCACTTTGTCAGCCCAAGCCTAGATATTGTCCAGCTCGTTGCCTTGAACATGGCTTCAGTATCCAAGGAGTCATGAATGGTGCTGGATATTCTGCAATCAGCAAACATCCGCACTTCCGACCTTACGTTGGAGGGAAGGTCATCGATGAAGCGGCTGAAGATGGTTGGGCCGAGGACTCTACCGTGAGGAACTCCTGTAGCAACTCCTGGTGCTGAGGTGACTGACCAACAACCATGACCATCTTCCTATGTGTCAGGTACGACTCCAAACAGCGGAGTCCCCAGTACTCCTTGATTCCAGTTTGCCAGAGGTCCTTGATGCCACACTCAGTTGAACATCACCATGATGTCAAGGATGGTCGCTCTCACCTCAATTTTAAAATCCAGCTCTTTTGCCCATGTTTGCACCGAGGCTGTAATGAGGTCAGGAGGTGAGTGGCCCTGGAGGAACCCAAACTGGATGTCACTGATCAGGTTATAGCTGAGCAGGTGCTGCTTGATAGCATTGTTGAGGACACGTACTGATGATCAAGAGTAGGCTGTTGGGTTGGATTTGTCCTGCTGTGTGTGTACAGGACACACTTGGGCAATTTTCCACATTGCTGGGTAAATGCCAGTGTTGTAGCAGTACTGGAACAGCTTAGTTAAAGGAGCAGCAAGTTCTGGAACACAAGTCTTCAGTACTATTGCTGGAATGTGGTCAGGGCCAATAGACTTTCTAGTATCCAGTACCTCCAACTGTTTGTTGAAGTCATGTGGAGTGAACTGAATTGGCTGAAGACTGGTACCTGTAATGCTGGGGACCACTGTAGGAGGCTGAGATGGATCATCCACTTAGTACTTCTAGCTGAGGTTTGCTGTATCAGCCTCATCTTTTGCACTCTGACTTGGCAAAATATGACTTGGCAAAAAGACAGACAAGAACACACGAGGAGAAAAGTAAAATTTTGCTCCATTTTGAATTTGGATTTTCGGTGCTAACTTTGTGATCTTTCAGCTGATCACTGTAAACACTAATATTAGCTTCTTTTTAAACATTAGTGCTTCACGCAAGTATTCAGTGTCAGAATGTACAAATTGAAAATGTAGAACTGACAGATTCAGACACATGACAGACTCTAGCAGCAGCAAAATAGCTAAATTAGGAATATCTGAAAGAAAAAGTCTGCATTTTTGCAATCTCAGTTTCCAATCATTTAACTGTTCAGAAGCAAGACTATTCACAACAATCAGCAGTACAATATTGGGCAATTACTCTACTGGTAAACATTACCGCAATAAAATGTGAACAGTCAGTCAGTAAAATTGCCTTTCTGAATCTCTTCAAAGGTTACCTTTGATCATGGGTGCCTGAATAAATCGGTGAACTTTTCAACAATAAGGCTATGATTTCTTCGTATTAAGGGCTTATAATTTCGCTTCTGGTAATCTGCCAAGAACTGGATATAGCTCTGTCCCTGTTCTGATTAAATGTTCTCTTCTTCAAATAGAAGATGAAGATTATTCAGTATCTGTCACTTTTTGGTGTGAAATCATTACAGCTATATAATAAAATGTTTGGACAAAGCAAATGGCACAAAAACAACAGCTTGCATTTAAAGAGCACTTAACATAGGACTAGGTGTAAGCCAGGATGTACAGGAACCAGCTTTTGATGTATTCAAGTTTGCAGGGAATAGAAAACAGGAGGCTAGAAGGAGTGTGCTGGAATAATCAATGTTGGAGGCAAAACTTCAAATTCAAATTAACTGTGTTTCCTTAGTCTGAGGAAATCACAGTTACTCCAATGTGCTATTTCCTTGTCTCACGCCAACCATCCACGTGATCCCGGACGGAGACTGCCAAACAGCACTTCAATTTTCACTGTGCTGCTCATATTTCAGTCCACAACAGATTAAGTCATCATTGAACATATTAGTTCCAGTGCTGTTGGGAATCACAGAAAGGCCATGTGTAGGAGGTAAATGTCAGTATTTAATAACGGAAGTGGAGCTATGCTAACGTATAGGGTTCAGTTTATATTATGTCAAGCTCATACAGTTCTTATGATCATTTTTTTTATAGAACTGCTCCAGGCTGTATGCTGTTGACAGGGTTACTGCCTTAGCCTGGGTAAATCATTAGCTGTGATTTTATGAAGAGGACATTAGAGACTCCAGTGTGGCATTAGCGACCCTGCTCTTCAGTGAGGGGTTTAGGGTGTGGAGTGCCTTTCTCAAATGGCCTCAAGTGTGCCTACTGAACATTTTAGAGGGAAACAATGGTGCCACCATTGGCAACGTAATCAACCTGGTCACCAGGTCTCTGAAGAATTCTGAAGATCAACTTCAAGTACTTGCTATCCAGAACCATGACTTTTAAAATCTTTAAATAGATGCATTTGTGAAACACTGCATGCAGAATACATGGGAAAATTCATCCTCGCGCCACAACGTGCAACTCTTTTAGCAATTTGATTGGTTAATTCTGAACAGATGTTGTATGTGACAAGTGACTTGATGCGAGTGATGCCAAGTATGTGATTGGTTGGCAATTTGCCAAACTGGAAGAACTGTTTACGGTTTATACAAAAAGCTATGAGGTTTAAACAGTTTAACTAGTAGGATGCCCAACCTACAAAGAAAAACGACATAATTTCAATACTAAACTTTAGTTTACATCCCAACATATTTTGGTCAAAGACGCACTGTTACAGTGAATACACCTGCTGTTTGAAAATAGATGTCTCAACTTCAAAATGATAGGGCAAACAATGTTTGGGTTAATTAGGTCCAATATCATCTCTACTAGCAACAATGTTTTGCAAATAAAAAAAGTTCTACATAATTTGTCCAGTACAGTAGAATGATAACTTCCTAGTTTTCATGCTCAGTAACACACATGCCTTCAAGAAAAAGAACCAAATAATTGGAAACACAGCACAAGTGGCACAGAACCTTTTATGTCATCGGACCTAACTGATTATCTAAGCTGATCTTCTGGACCAATACAGAGGGGGTGCTGCACTGTCAGAGGTGCTGTCTTTCAGATGTGTTACAGAGGCCCATCTGCTCTCTTGGGTCAAGGTAAATGAATCTATGACACCAAGTAGTTTACATATTATCTCCACGTCTGCGTGGGTTTCGTCCAGGTGGTCCGGTTTCCTCCTCCAGTCCAAAGATGTGCAAGTTAGGTGGATTAGCCATGCTAAATTACCCCATAAGTGTCCAGGGATGTATAAGTTAGGTGTGTTAGCCATGGGAAATGCAGGGTTACAGGGATAGGGTAGGGGGATGGGCCTGGGTGGGATACTCCGAGGGTCAGGGTGGACTCGTTGGGCTGAATGGCCTGTTTCCACACTGTAGGGATTCTATTCATTCTATGGAAGAGCAGACAAGTCATCCCTGGGTCTCCAGGGCAACATTAAAAAATTGATTAACCACAGCTTACCTTGTCATTATCCCATTGCAGATTTTGGGAGCTTGCTGTGTTTCCCAAATTACAACATTGAAAGTACTTCATTGGCTTTAAAACAGATGGAAATGTCCTGAAATGGTTAAAGATAGCTATGTAAATGAATGCCTTTTTTTAAACTAATCACCTGTCCAAACAGAAGTGCAGTTGTACTTTGACACAGCTTTAACTTTGATATATCTAAAGGAATTGCAAGATTTAGTTAAGCTTGTATTGTAGAACACTACACCTGGAGACATGGAACTCAGGGATCAAATGCAAAGTAAAAAAAAAATCGTAAATATTATCTGATGTAGAATGTGCATGAATTCAAATAATGCACAGATTTGCAGCTCAACCATCTATTTGCAACTTGGCAAGAATCATGGCATGTCACATTACAGCCAGAAAGCACACTAGTGCTCTTTGAAGTCAACAAGTATTAACAAGCCTCTGGCAGTTAATCTGTTATCGCCATCCTTTTGGGTCTACTGGGTTGATTAGATAAGTTACTGTGGCAACTTCAAAATCTATTTTCTACTACTGTATGATTACAGTTGGTGATATTCACTGTTCCTATCATAACAGCTTTGTTTTTGTGTTTATAAATGGGTTTACTTTGCTGCAGTGCAGGGTTCTAGTCACAAGTCCACACTTCCTGATCTGAAGTCCATTTCTTCTCTACGTCTAAACCATACAGTGACCTGCAAAGTCATTGCTTTGAGAAGCCGCTGCAGTAACAAGGTCTCCAACTGCTGCAGTGAAGTCTGTGTGGATTGTGCTTCTCCGACAGACTCTTGCCTGCTCACTGCCCCTTCATGGGTTTCTCATAATGGCATACGAATATACAATATTCACCTGCATGTTCTCTGCTGGATATCCCAACTCTAGAAACTGGCATTTTTTGCTGTGGCCTCAGTTTGAAATTCATCATTCCACACTGACCTAATTTAATTAGTCTTTACTTATTTCCATCCTGCTGCTGACTGGGAAATGGGCATTTCCCAGACATCAGTCTTCCCTTGGCCATTCTTAAAGCCCAACCATCATCTGCCCAGTTTCCACTGAAAAATGTCTAACAGTGTGTTGATTGATTCATCGTTCCGATATATTCCACTTTGAATTCCTATATCTGAAATTGGGCACCATATTCATGTGAGCTTCAAATTGATTCCATGTTGTCTCCAATGGAATCTCTCACAGAACTTAATAGTCTCCTGTTATCCTATTCTAATTCCGTAAGAACACATCAATCCTAATCTTTGCAACACTTATGCAAGATGTTTTTTCCTTCTCATTTGTGTACACTTCTGGTTGCTGCTACTGACCTGACCTACTACATATAATCACCCCTTCTTTTTCCCCTTCTTGGATTGGTTTTAAAAAACTTTCTCTCCTTATCTTCACTTTCAGCATTGAGGTGTCATTTTAGACTGGACTATTTCGGACACATCCCTCCCCTTTCTGGGCTTCCGTCTCCATCTCTGGAAACGGACTCACCACCCAACATCCATTTCAAACTCACTGATTCCCACAACTAGCTCAACTATATACCCTCTCACCCACCCTTCTGCAAAGGTGCTATCCCATACTCCCAATTCCTCTGCCTCCGTTGCATCTACTCCCAGTATGAGGACATCGCAGATATTCTCCTACTTTAGGGACTGTAATTTCCCCTCTGTAATTAAGGATGCCCTCAACTGCATCTCCTCCATTTCCTGCACTTCTGCCCTCAAAACCCCTCCCCCTCCCCCAACAACATTCAGGATGGAGTCCCCTTAGTCCTCGCATACCACCCCACCAACCTCCGGATCCAACACATCATCCGCTGACATTTCCGACACCTACAATCAGGCCCCACAACCAAAAGGTGTTTCCCTCCCCACCCCTGCCCACTTTCCACAGGGACCATTCATTCAGTGACTCCCTCGTCAGCTCTACACTCCCCACCAACCCCTCCGCCACACCCAGTACCTTTCCCGCAACCACAAGACGAGCAACACTTGCCCCATGCCTCCCTTCTCACTTCCATCCAAGGACCAAAACAATCCTTCCAGATCTGACAGAGATTCACCAGTACTTCATCCAAACTGATCTATTGCATCCATTGCTCCCAATGTGGTCACCTCTAAATTGGGGAGACCAAGCACTGACGTGGGGACGGGTTCACAGAGCATCTGTGCTCTACACACAACCACCAACCTAACCTTCTGGTTGCCATTCATTTTAATTGCCCATCCCACTCCCCAGGCAACATGTCCACCCTTGGCCTTCCCCACTGTCAGAGTGAGGCCAAGTGTAAGATGGAGGAACACCTGAAATTTGACCTTGGAAGCTTACAGCCGAATGGTCTTAACATTGACTTCACCAGCTTCATAATCCCTCTAAACCCAGCCTTATCCTATGTCCAACCCTCCTCCCCAGCTACCTGACCTGTCCATCTTCCCATTCACCTATCCGCTCCACCCTTTCCATGGACTGATCACAATAAACCCCTACCTGCATCCACCTATCACCACCCCTCCTACCCTTCCCCTATTCCCGTTCCCACACCCCTCCCTCTTTATTTCTGGGCTCCCATCCCCTTCCCCAGTCCCGAAGGAGGGTTTCAGCCGAAAATGTTGATTTATCTACTCCTCAGATGCCGCGTGACCTGCTGTGATTTTCCAGCCTCACACCTATAGACTCTGGCTTTCAGCATCTGCAGTCCTTATTATCTCCAAGTTTTGGAGATGACAGAGCTTGGGAGGGCAGGGGTACTGTGAGGGTATGGGTGAGAGCTACAGTCACTACCACCCTGCCTCGAATAAAAATGACTAGTTTATTATCTATTTGACTTATCTAAGCTGTAAATGCAAGTTTTAGGGGTAAAAAGTAGGAAGGTAAGTGCTAAAATGAAAAAAGGATTGGGTGGGAGTAAATGGGAGGCTCAAACCTGACAGGGCTCAGAGTGCAATGCAGAAAGGAACATGGAAATGGGGATTACGTTGCTTCAATTGTGTAGAAGCTTGGTTAGACTGCACCTGAAGTACAGTGCAGTTTTGGTCAACTTACCTCAGGAAAGACATTTTTGCCATAGAGGGATTCGATGAAGGCTTACCATTTTCTCCCCCCACCAGGATGGCAGAACTGTTCGATGTAGAGGGGTTGGGTAAATCAAGGCTGTAATCCAGAGAGTTTCAACAATGATGATGTGACCTCAATGAAATCTATGAATTACATAAAAAAGGATAGACATTAGGTTGGAGGGAAGAGGTTTCACCCAGTGAAGAAGCAGGGGCGCAACTTAAAAATAAAAAGGGGGAAATGGTATTTAGGATCAAGATGAGATTTTGTTTTCCCCCAAACTCAGTGTTGTGAACCTTTGGAGACAGTAAGGACCGTAGTTGCTGGAATGTTGAGTCAAAAAACATGGAGCTGGAAAAACACAGCAAGTCAGTCAGCATCCATGAAGCAGTCCTGATGAAGGGTTTTAGCCCAAAAAGTTGACTTGTCTGCTCCTCAGATGCTGTGAACCTTTGGAGATCTCTACCCCATAGTGCTGCTGAAACTCTATCAGAGAGCATGGTTAAAGCAGTGATTTTGATAGATTTCTGATCAATGACAAAAATGGGACAGGGTGGTTAAAAGGCATTTATAATCTTCTACTTACATGACATTAATAGATCTTGTTCAGATGTTAGCTGCACTATGTTAATGATCTATGAAGAGTCATCCATTGGCCATCTTGTCACAATGTATGGAGGACTATGGTTAACCGTTGTGTGCACACTCTGACTACTGAATGACCATATTGCTGAACAGTTGTTTTGTTTATGATACTTCTCAGGTGCATCTTGAAGTCCCGGACCAGCAGCACATGTTGACTGGTCTGCAAACAGTTTACAGCAAAAAGCTCCATTCAGGGTGAAAGAGAGCATAGGAGTCCCACATGTAGTCTTTTGATGTAATGCTCTCTAGATGAGCGAGGTGCAGTGCCACCACAAATAAGGATGTGCTGGGACACCATAATAAAGCTGTTATCAACAGGATCATTCCAAGTGCAGACTAATGACAGCATCATATCATAATGGCAGCTGAGCTCATTAACAGGAAAGTGTCCCTTTGGTCAATGTCTAACATATTTGTCATCATCACAACACATCTTAGAACTCTGCACCAAGTCCTCTGGAAGTTTCTGTGATTCTCATATCTTTGAAACCTCTCCAGATTCCTACTACATTTAAAAAAAAAGTCCACCTGCCTTACAAGGACGACTGAGATAACAAAGTGTAGAGGTGGATGAACACAGCAGGCCAAGCAGCATCAGAGGAGCAGGAAAGCTAGACCCTTCTTCAGAAATGGGAGTGGGGAAGGGGATTCTGAAATAAATAGGGAGAGAGGGGGAGGTGGATAGAAGATGGATAAAGGAGAAGATAGGTGGAAAGGAGACAGACAGGTCAAAGGCGTGGGGGTGGAGCCAGTAAAGGTGAGTGTAGGTGGGGAGTTAGGGAGGGAATAGGTCAGTCAAGGGAGGACAAACAGGTCAAGGGGGCAGGATGAGGCTAGTAGGTAGGAGATGGGGGTGGAGCTTGAGGTGGGAGGAAGTGGGGGACAAGCTGGGCTGGTTTTGGGATATGGTAGGGGGAGAGGAGATTTTGAAGCTTGTGAAGTCCACATTGATACCACTGGGCTTCAGGGTTCCCAAGTGAAATATGAGGTGCTGTTCCTGCAACCTTTGGGTGGCATCGTTGTGGCACTGCAGGAGGCCCAGGATGGACATGTCGTCTAGGGAGTGGGAGGGGGAGTTGAAATGGTTCGCGACTGGGAGGTGCAGTTGTTTTTGCTGGGTTACAAAGGTGACCTTTTCCAACCATGACCGATTATTCAGTCACACAAACCGTGAGCAGAGACAGTGTACATAAAATGCAACATTACTCCAATGAAACAAGAGGTAGGCATGTGATAGGCCTCAAGAGGCAGCTCCTGTGTTTGAACAGGGCAGGGGTCACCTTTGAATCATATGCTCTGATGAACAATGAGGAGCTATGAAAGGGGAGGAAGATGAGAACATTACCTTCACCATGTAGTATGAGGCAGCATCAAGCACAACTGGATTTATTTGACACACACCTCTAATGGAAAGGTGGGGGAAGGTGTCATACGTTGATTGCAAATATATTACTTACTGTTTATTCCCAAATGGAGTTCATTAATTTGGTTTTTTTATTGCACAACAGGAAAAACAAAGTTATTAAAAATTATTGAAAGGCTTCACAATAATCAAACATGACAATCTTTTATATAACTGTGGGCAGTAGGGCACTAGGGCAGGATTAGCCCTCTTTCAGACAGGTTTTAAATTTGTGGTATTAAGGAAGAGTAGCCTCTCTAGCTCGATTCTTGCAGCTAGCATTTTAGCTGCAGTCAGAAATACCTGATAACATGGAAAATTGCCCAAGTATGTCCCGTACACAAAGCAGGACAATTCCAACCTGGCCAATTACCACTCTTTTAGTCTGGTCTCGATCACAGCACAGGACAGGATTGGAAGGCACCATCAACAGTCCAATCAAGCAACACTTATTTTGCAATAATCTGCTCACCGATGCTCGGTTGGTGTTTCTCCAAGGGCACTCAGTTCCTGACCGCATCACAGCTTTGGTTCAAGCATGAGCAACAAAACAAAAATAAAACACAACTGTTGAAGCAAGGTCACAGTGACTACTCTGGACATCAAAGCCACATTTGACAGGATCCCTTGCAAAACGAGAGTCAAACTCCTACCTGGCACAAAAAGATTGTTAGTGCTGTAGGTCAGTCCTCAGGCTACTTTGTTTTAAATAAAAATTCAACCTACTCGGAAATGTCAGGACTCTCCTCTGGAGCAGTTGGGACTTGAAATCAAGCCTTCTTGCCCAGAAGTAGGGACATCACCACTATGCAAGAGCTCAGTTCTTCAGGGTATTGTCCTAGACCCAACCATCTTCAGCTGCTTCTTCCCACCATTGTAAAAATCAAAACTGGGAACGTGTACTAATGACTGCACAATGTTTAGCACTTTTTTAGTATCTGAGTGGTCGCAAGTAGTCAATGTCAATCATATCCAAGTTTGGGCTGACAAGTGACAAACAATACATATCCAGGTAATTACCATATCCAACAAGAGTGAGAATTAAACAATTGCCTCTTGATGTGCAATGGCATTTCCAATGAATCCCAAGCTTCCAACATCACAGGAGTTAACACTGACCTGTTCTTGTAGCAACAGTATTTACATAGTTAGTCCAGTTCAGCTTCCAGATGGAGACTGGGAATCTTGCAGCAAGTATCACATTCCTGATTCTAAAGCCTGTCCTCCATCTACAAGGTAGAAGTCAGGAGTGCAATGGAATATTTTCCATTTACTTAATGGGTGCAGCTCTAATACTACAAGGAGCTTGACACCACCCAGGACAATGCGGCCAACATGCCTGGCACCATACCCACTGCTTCCACCACCGATGTGTGGCAGCAGCTGTGCACACTACCTACTAACATCATTACAGACATTTGCTGAAGATCCTTAGATAGCACCTTCTAGACCCAAAGCCACTCTCATCTAGAAGGGCAAGGGCAGCAGATACATGGGAACATTACCACCTGAAAGATCTCCTTCAAGCCACTCACCATCCTGACTTAGAGATATCTCCAATTCTGTGCCACTGGGTCAAAATCCTGGCATTCCCTCCCTAATGGCCCCGTGGGTCTACTATGAGCACATGGACTGCAGTAAGCTGCCTTTTTAAGCCACCATCACTTTCTTAAGGACAAATAGGGATAAGCCAGCAACGCCCCCATCTAATGAGTGAAAAAAAAATCTATTTACCTTGTGAATTAGTTGATTAATGTGGTTTGTAAGTGCTTCCTGTAGGTACTGAATATGGTGGGCACAATCTACACACTTAATCGTACTGTTTGTGGGATATTGTGTGCAAATTCTGACATTCATATGTATCCACTGTTGCAATAAATACTTTCTGGCTCTGAAAGGCCTCGAGAGGTATGAGGTCATGAGAGGAGTGTTATTTCCCCACCAACTGTCTGCAGGTACTTTTTATGCTGAGTGAAACAGTTCAGAAAACCATATTGCTTCCAGTTGTCAGAGTGACTTTTTTGGAAGAAGACTGTGCCATTCAAATCATGTTCTTTTGCAGAAATTCTCATATTAAAAAAAAAAGTGCCCTTGTACTTTGTAGCAAAGATATATCGAGGCACTTGCCCATTAGTTTTTAAAATTTTAATTGCCTTAAAAACCCAGGCCCATTTTTATAGAAATAAAATGGTGGTGCTGTCATTACACCCTTCAATGGAGGTATGACATGCATAAAACAACAAAAAGTATTCTATGAGAAAATTTAGAAGGAATGGAGCTGCATGCAAACGTTTGCCACTGTACAGGTGAGATCACACCTCATAACTCAACTGGAATGATTTAATGTTAAGAAACAAGATTGGTACCTGTGGTTAAGATATATCCATCTATGTTTAGTCACGCAACAGCGAAAGGGTTTGTTCAGCCTGTGTTGCAATTTTTTAAGTTAATAACATGCTCTGAACTCATGCTGTGAACTTGTATGTTTGGAAAGCTTTCTTCAATCACAGACAATAGGCCCTCTGTGCCTTACTGACCAAACTCCATTCACCTGGTCAGAATCCAACATCAAAACTGCTTTGATACGGTACAAGTGAAATACAAAAGGAACATTATTCACTTTCCAAAAATAAATTAAGGGAAAAGTAGATAAATTTGCATTTCATCAGTCTTACGATCATGCTGGTGATGTATGAGCCAGCTGAGGCCTTTTAAAGAGAAGTCCATTGTAGACAGCCCAGGTGTTAGGACGTTGAAGTCCAGCTTGATCAGCCAGCTGGTTTCAATAATAGATATTTTCATTTTAAAAATGAATGATACAATTTGAATACACTAAAAAAAAAATTGTCTTTACGACGCCATTTTAGAGTTTAAGACAGAGATAGAAAGGAATCTCTGCTCCTTGGAGGGTTATTCTGTACCCCAGTCAGCAGGGGAAGCTGGTGAATGAATATATTTGAGGCCAAGTAAGAAAGATTTTTGATCTGCAAGTTAGACAAAAGTAGTGGAGAACAGATAAGGAAGCGGCGTTAAAGGTCATGACCAACTTAGCCATGACCTTATTGAATCATGTAACAGGTTCAAGGAACTAAATGGCCTACTCCTACAACCATCTAACTTCTTACATTTCTAGTGTGGAAACTATAATGGGGGCCAGTGGAGTGACACTATTTGGGGCTAGGAATAGTGGTTTGTTGCAAGGAATAGATATACAGTAGGTTCTTAAATGGATGTTACTAAATTATTTTCACTGAATGATTATTCATGCAGATCATGAATTGTGCGTCTACATTTATTAAATTTGATTTATGCAGTGCAAAACTGATTGCATTACTGGTTCTGGACTTTATTTGGTCAGCTCAAGAACTGTGTACTGGCAATGGAGGAGGAAATCTTGGTTCTTTGAACTTTGGTTGTTATTAGCACTTGCAAATGTTATGAATTAAGCAATTTTGTACAGCTGTCGGCTGATACAAGGGATGTCATCTGAGGCCTTGTGATAACAAGTCACTGTTGCAACAGATCATGCCTCGAGACTAGGGATGAAGATAAATTGTTGAAGTACGGTCTTCTCAAAACCAGTTAATACATAGGTTCTTTTCAAAACAATTAACCAATGTAGATATTTTGCTTAGGAAGATATAAGCGCTGGTCACCTTTAGCTACACCTTGGCACCAGTCAGGAGAAACACGTGCACATACACACCATGGCCATCTGATTCACATTTGCTTGTATTGCTGGATTGGGATGATTCTTTCACTCAAAAAAGGTAATCCCACACAGGCACAACTACAGAAAAAGAAGGTTAATAGTCAGGGCTGATAATGTAGAAATAGTCAGAGTGAGTAACATGAGTTCAATATTAAAGTTGATGAACTTTAATCAAGTTTCACTTAACGTTAACTCAAATTCCTCCTTCACGTACAGTCTAACCCCCACCTATTTCTACCATTGTGTTTTTATTTAGGATTTCAAGCATTTGCACTGTTCTACTTCTCTGATCCAACAGCTGCTGGTAAATAGGCCATGATGAGCTTTCTAGATGTCTGAGAAAATACAGAAGACCTCTACCCACATAGTTCCCAGGCACAGAAATAAAGCATTTCACAGTCTCCTTGCAGAAGAAACTCCGCCTTAATTCCAACATTGTTGAGATCAGATTAAAATGTTGTGAAAAACACTTTAATTATGATGGAACACTGAATGGTTCTTTACATGGTCAGCATTATATTACATAGACACAGGCTTTATTCAAAGTTAATGGAAACTGCATTCAACCAACTAAAGACATTTAAAAAAATCATCCACGATGGTTGAGATTGGACTTTGCCACTCTGATTTAAATCAAGTAATTTCTGAACTGCAAAAGACTACTCTCATTTCAACCATTCATGATAAACAGGCTCAAAAGACAAAAAAACTAAATAACATCCAGTAAGTTGGTTTAAGTCAGAATTACATCAAAGCAACTCAGCTCAGATTTAGGAGGTAAATGAGATAACAAGGTGTAGAGCTGGATGAACACAGCAGGCCAAGCAGCATCAGAGGGGCAGAAAGGCTGACGCTTCGGGCCTAGACCCTCCTTCAGAAAATGTTGGGTTTTTTGAGGAGATGGTCAGTAATAGTGTTGACTGAAGTCTACACTAAATTAATCAGATTCCACATCGTATGGAAGGAAATTTGACATCAGTAAAACACTCCCAGAAGCATTCATAAAATGCACGTGAATAATTCAAGATTATTAAATACAATGGTAAGATTTCCTTGAAGATTTCAGAACGCCTTGGTTTTAATCAAATAGGGGGATAGGGAGGTGAACAGTGATGCAGCTGCAATTTTCCCTGAATTAGTCAAATTATGGTCAGAGGGTGGGCACATTGTTCAATTCGGGGTGGCAGGTGAGCTCTCAAAGCTGATGAGATAACCAGAGTACCTCCAGCATTAATTTTTTTCAGAGAGATACACAAGATGAGGCACCCTCTCCCCAGAAACCCAAAGCTGAAGACCTAAGGCAGGGAGAGCTTTTAAGCCTGTCCAGAGAGCTGAGTCCCTAATCTGCTTCATGGAACTACACTGCTACCTGGCACCTCACTGGACCCAGAGGCAAGCTGGAAAATTGCAGTCAACAATAGGTCTCAATAGATCATTAAGTTGCTGAAGTAGCTACACATCACTTACGTGCAATACCCCTGCTGTCCCCCATAACTCACCCTTGCAAAAAAAAAGCTTAGAGACACATACAGGGGCATCAGCATGTTGGCCGAATCTATGCCCTGCTCACCTTTGTTTAGAACCCAGTGGAGTGGACACATTCAGCCCATGTCTCCAAAAGTTGCTGGACCAAAGCAACACACACCATTTGTTAGATTATTCCAGTCCCCTTTCCAAATGGGCTGCGCAAGCACGCACATGCTGCATATTGCTGGGAACAGGAGCTGATAAGGAAGTCTGGGGGCCAATGTGACCGGTCTATTTTACGAACCATAGAAGTTTAATGATTGAGAAACAAAAACAGCCGGGAGAGATTGGGTGCATGATTTAAGAAAACTAAGATCCAAATTTTTTTTAAAAAACTGTTTACTCCCTACGGGAGCAGCACTTAGAATGGTTAGGTGGCATTGCAGGAACAAACTAGAAAGGCACTTTTGTTATGTTTCTGCAACGAAATTTGAAATGAATGCACCGATGCAGCAATTTAACTCACGGGGAGGTTAAGGGTAAAGGCCATTTCCACCAGGAGGGTAAATGGTGGAGCAGAGTATATCACCCAGTAAATTGTGGCAAGTTGCAATTCAAGGTCTACTTCTGCCTCACTAGAAGTTGTTGGCTGACTTGCATATCAACTGTGAGTGCCATTAAACCATTAATATGAAGACAGTTTGGCCAGTTAACATTTAATGAACTGAGTTAAACAACTGACAAGTTGAATAATATTTTACAATTGAAACTATGCTTCAACTAGGTCAGTAATGTTTAAAAGGCTGGCTTAATGGTTTACTGGACCTTTCAAAAAAATTGGCATAACAAAAGCTTACATTAGTGTTGCAAGATTGTACCTGCCCCGAAATTACACACTGAAAGATAATTTATTAAATCAGCAGTGCAAATGCAACACAAGCTATTGTTTCACACAGTCATGTGTGTCTGATTATCTAATTGAGAAAGCAAAGGCAAAGCCAGTATAATTATTTGCAGACAACTCAATCAGAACATCTGTTAAGAGGAGCATAGATTGCAGGGGGGGCAGCCTTGGGGGTAGTAGGGAGGAACTTTGCATTCTTGGTTTAGTCCAATGAGCACTTTTGCTGATGATGCCATTCATTATTTGAACAAGTCTTAACAAACTTTTCAAATTCCAGCTTGTTGCAGATACAATTTCCTCATGACCAGCACAAGTTCATTCTCTAGAAAAAAAAACCTTGTTCCATTTAAACTGAAACAGGACTTTATTCATGTAGGCTAAAGGATGCAGAAAAAGAAATGAAAACAGTTCCCAAATTGTTGGTCATGGCTCACAGGATGAACAATCGAGTAATGTGCTCCCTCTCCTGAGGCAGAAGTGGTGCCTGGGCAAGACAAACTCTGGCTGTGAAGTCCTAGACCTATTGGATTGATATCCAAAAAGCAAGAGGGGCAGATGACAAGTTTAAACCTTGAGAAGCTCTCCTAGCAGAGAATGCTGACAGAGTTTAATATGTCTGGTTCTGAAGGAGGATTACTGGACCCAAATCATTAACTCTGTTTTCTCTCCACAGATGCTGCTAGACCTGCTGAGTGTCTCCTGAAATTTATTTTCTGATCACCCAGTCTGGAGATGTCATTTACATACCTCTGGAACAGGGGGGATTTGAACCCAATCCTCCTGGCTCTTGGAAAGGGACATCATCGCTGCATCACGAGAGCCCTGTCAGAATAGCAAATTCACATTCCCTAAATGAGGAATTGAACCCAAATCATGGCAGTGAAAGTGCCAAATCCTAACTAGCAGCAAAGCGTTGAACACTGAACTAACCAGCCAGCTGGCTTTTTTTTTTAAATATAAATGCCCAGAAGTGCTACCACATACAACTGAGTGACCAGCAAAATCACTGATGCTGTTTTTCTTTCTAAACACTAACCACCAGTAAGAGACCCATGTAGCCAGTTCCTGGTTTGTTTTATGTCTGTTTGCTGATTTGGTGCTGGTGGAGGCCAGCAAACAGAAAACAGTGATTGATGAAGCTAGAAAAGTGGCAGCTCCTGAGACTTTACTGTATCTCTTCTCTGCCTCCACGGTTGATCTTGGACTGATAACCACTGGACTTCTCATGCTCCAAGCCCCTTGCTCTGTCGTTTTGACTGGCTCTAAACTGGTCACATGTATATACTTCCCAGCCTGATGAAGGGTCATTATCGATGAAGCATTTACAGTTGCTCTGCACAGATGCTGCCCATGCTGACTACTAGCTTTTTTTTCCCTGTTTTTATTCAACGCTTCAGATCAATGATCTTTGACCTTGGCCAAAGTATAAACAGATTGTTTAATGTGACCCACTGAAAATGCTTTAAATGCTACAGAATGTTCAGTTTATACAGAACAGGGGTTTTGAGAAATAAGCTTTTTATGCTGATCATGAAGAAACTCTCTGTAACAAGCTGGAAGTGCAATGGTTAGTTAAGACTCATTGTTCAAAGAATGAATGGCATCATCAGGTGTATGGGAATGCTAGAACCTGAAAATTCCCCAAGCCACTCCATCCTGACTTGGAAATATAATCATCCTTTCCCTATAACTATTAAAATCCTGGAGTTCCCACTATCGGCAGGGTGGGTGCACCTACCTCTACAGACTGTAGCAGATCAAGGAGGTCTCAGCAACCTTCAAGGTTCCAGGTTAGGCAATAAACGTTGACATCCCAGTTACAAGTAACAGAGGAATAGTTAGACAATTCAACTGATACTTGCACATAGCCAAGAACTGGGGTGGATTTATTCAACATTAACCTGGTATATACAGAGTTACCAGAGCCAATAACTCTTTCAAACAGCCTCTGGAAATCTATTTAACTGTAAAGTGTGTGTGTGTTAACATATCAAGAATTTAACAGGATTCAGCAATTCCTTACATTTCAAACCACTGTCCACCGATTGGTCAGAGTACCTACCGGATTGTAGACTTGTTCGTCAAGCCAGTGCATTTGATTGCAGATGTTTTACTACCTTGCTAGGTCACACTCAGTGTGGCTCCAGTGAAGCGTTGATGTTCTGTCCCTTGTTATTTATATGCCTCGGTTTGCCAGGGTGGTTGGTATTACTTCTGGTTCTGTTTTTAAATGGTTTGTATATTGGGTCCAGTTCAACGTGTTTGTTGATGGAGTTCCAGCTGGAATGGCAGGCCTCCAGGAATTCCCTGGCATGTGCTATTCCAGATATGTTGTCCCACTCAAATTCATGTCCTTCTTTGTCTGTGTGTATTGAGACCAATGAGAATCGGTTGTGTCTCATGATGGCTAGTTGGTAGTAATATATCCTTATCGTCAATTTTCTTCCAGTTTGGTCTATAATGTTTTTCACGGTCCTTGCATGGTATTTTGTGTATTATGTTAGTTTTAGTGGCGATGGGTATGGGATCCTTTATGTTCATCAGTAGCTTTTGCAGGGTGGGTGGGTTTGTGAGCTACCCTGATAACTAGGGGTCTGAATGGTCAAATGGTCATCTGACATATGTCTGATGTACAGTAGGGTGACTAGTGTGGCTGGCCATGTTGTGTCTTCTTGTTGTGGTCTATCAGAGGTAATGGTAGATTGTGCTTTTTGGGCATCTAGTCCTTTTAAAAACTCCATGTTAAAAAGTACCTCTGTTCGGTTTTGCACAATTCCGGGTTGCTGAAGTGTGTTGGGGCTCATTTGAGTAACGTCCTCATACAGCTCCGTTTACGGGTGTCAGGGTACCTACCAATTTATTAGAACATCTGGAACTTCTGCTCATGATGAAAAAGATGTTGATTTGTGCCCAAAAAGACCTCTATTCTGATGAATGAAACCAAAACCTACAGCGGGATAGAAAAAGGCCCTTACCAAATGATAATTTTCTTGTTTTGACAAATATTCAGTTGTTTGTAAAGCAGTCAATCCACTCCTTTTGTGCTACAAAACATTACTTTTTTAAAAATTCACACGTCAGGGTATATTTAACAGATTTCATTTTTCATTAAGTGATTCATGGTACTGTGCAGCTGAAGTATAAACTCAGGTAATATGAATGTCTTGCTTCTAAACAACCACTTCTGTAACAACTGACTCCCCCACTGCATGCTGACCTTTAAGTCCACAAATGAACTGGTTTCAAATGTCAGTATAAAGTAGTGCTCACATGATATTTTTTGGTTGTGAAGTTTTTTTTGTACTTAAAAATGTGCCAGAGGGTTAAGTAGGCCACAACTACTCAAATGGATAGAAATATTTTAACCGTGAAAATCCCTACAGGCCCAACTGTAGATGAAGTAGCTGCAGATTGAGCCATTTGCTTGAGATAACAAGGTGTAGAGCTGGATGAACATAGCAGGCCAAGCAGCATCAGAGGAGCAGGAAAGCTGACGGTTTGGGCCTGGAACCTTCTTCAGAAATTTAGAATCCAGGAAAAGCACAAGCCAGGAATTGTCTTTTGATGATCACTGAAGATCTGATTGGATGTTTGAAATCAGTTCTTTTGATATTTATTATTATTATTATTATTATTATTATTATTATTATTATTAAACATTTAATAAATTTATTTATTAAACATTTATTAAACAATAAAATATTTCACCGAACGAGACACCACAGTCACTTGTAAGCCATTTGTTCAGTCAGCCTTGATTACTACCTACAAAAGAAGAGGCCTCTGTTTATTTGTATATTCAGTAATTCTGGACCAGAAAAAGGTATGCCAATGACATCATTTGGCATCAACTACAGTTGAAAAAAAGTACAATAGACAGAGTCTTTTGAACCCACAGGTGCCCCATCCCAGAATGCCAGTGTCAAGCTACTAACCTGATCTAATCTGCCTCAGCTAAAATCACATCCAGCATAAAGAAACAAACAAAAGAAGGTCTGAATCAAGCAGTATCTTGGAAAGGAATACTGTATAGCTGGTGTAGTTGATCAACATACACAGAGCACACCAAGTTTGTACAATCACAATGCTGTTTAGTCTCTGGTTTATTTGACCAGTCAAAATAGTGCTATTTTGCAACAGGCAATGATTTCATCATTCCAGATAAAGGATTAACTGGAGATAGTAGGAACTGCAGATGCTGGAGAATCTGAGATAACAAGGTGTAGAGGTGGATGAACACAGCAGGCCAAGCAGCATCAGAGGAGCAGGAAAGCTGACGTTTCAGGCCTAGGCCCTTCTTCAGAAATGGGGGAAGGGGAAGGGGATTAGGATTCTGAAATAAAGGGGGAGAAGATGGATAGAGAGGAGACAGGCAGGTCAAAAGAGGCAGGGATGGAGCCAGTAGAGGTGAGTGTAAGTGGGGAAGTCAAGGAGGGGACAGGTCAAGGGGGTGGGGGGAAAGAGAGTTGGGGTGGGAGGAAGGACAGGTTAGGGAGGCGAGGACAAGCTGGGCTGGTTTTGGGATGTGGTGGTGGGGGTGGGGGAGGGGAAGTGAAGTGATTTTGAAGCTTGTGAAGTCCACATTGATACCATTTGACTGCAGGTTTCCAAGCAAAATAGGAGGTGCTGTTCCTGCAACCTTCAGGTGGCACCATTGCGGTACTGCAGGAGGCCCAGGATGGTCATGTCATCTGAAGAATGGGGGGGGGGGGGGGGGTGGGGAGCGGAGGAGTTGAAATAGTTCGTGACTGGGAGGTGCAGTTGTTTAGTGCGAACCGAGCATAGGTGTTTCACAAAGCAGTCCCCAAGCCTCCTCTACATCAGGGAAACCAAGCCGAGGCCACAATGGAAACAGCGGATACAATTAACCACATCAAGCAGATGTTTACCTGCACATCTGCTAATGTGGAAAGTCTTCTTGGGGCCTGGGATGGGGGTGAGGGTGAGGGAGGTGTAGAGGCCAGGATTTCACAAGCAGCTTCAAAATCTCCCCTCCCCCGACCCCATCCCAAAACCAGCCAACTTTGTCCCTTCTTCCCACCTCAAGCCCCACCCCCATCTCCTAACTACTGACCTCATCCCACCCCCATCTCCTAACTACTGACCTCATCCCACCCCC
>JAHRHZ010000047.1:4164025-4211269 GCA_024137785.1 Ginglymostoma cirratum | reverse complement strand
ACCTCATCCCACCCCCATCTCCTAACTACTGACCTCATCCCACCCCCTTGACCTGTCAGTCCTCCCTGAACTGACTTATCCCCTCCCTCACTCCCCCCTACTGGCTCCATCCCTGCCCATCTCCTCTCCCCCGATTTATGTCAGAACCTCCTTCCCCTCCCTCGTTTCTGAAGGTGGGTCTAGGCCTGAAATGTCTAGGCAGACAGAATACATAGCAATAGCATCTGAGATTGTTGTTTGGTGAGCCAGAGTACATGAAAAAGGCTACCAATGGAAGCAAAGAGCACAGTGGCACTATCCCACTACTGAGTTAGAAAGTGCGAGTTCAGCTCCCACTTGCCTCAGACATGTCATATCTGAGCAGGTTAAGGCATTTGGAGCAAAAGCCTGGCAAAAAAAAAAAGGTAGCTGATTGGTCATGATTTCAATTAAAGAGGGGAATAAGCATGAAGGGTCAGGGTAATTGTCTACTCTTGTTCCTGTTACCAGCCTCTTAGGAATTTGACCTCAAGCTTTGCCACCATTAAAAAAAAGTTGAACGATCAACAAGCGTTATTGCTGAATAAACAGGCAGGCTGTCAAAGACTTGCCTGACAATTACATAAACAACCAATTTAAGATCAACAGTTGGGCTAGCAGTATGGCTTAGTTAATAATGCTAGAAGTTACGTTGACACAGCTCTGTCCTTTGCAAATAATATCTGTGCACAGGGCACAAGGTTTGTCAGTGGAAGACTGATCATTCACACTGTCATACCCTCAGGTCCCTGATGTAAATTGATCAAAGGGGTTTGACTACCTGCGAAAGCACAGTAGCCAGGTATCTCTCCCCCTCTGATTTGTTGCAGTGTCTATAGCTCAGACTCCACCTCGAACACTGAACTAAGTCTCAGGCTGCCACTTGTCGCAGACACAGTCATCACAGATCACATTGGTATCCACCTACTCCATTACTATAGCTGCAGCACCTCTGTTAAAACTTTTTGCTAGACAAATTAACTATACTCTTCAACTACAATCTCAATTTAAACCACTAGGCCAATGGGGGCATGGAAGACCTACTTGTTTTTGTGCCCCTCCACTTTGGTTCTGAGATGCAAAGCAGCTCTCTACCACCAGCTATAACCTCCTGCCATCACTGCCCTCTTGCAGATTTGCACTTCTGTTGATGAAACTACTGACCCAACTCTCTCGCTGTTTCTAAATGCAACATCTTGGCTCCTATTGCTGCTGTCATGTTTACATGGGACTAGTGATAGGTGATATTTTAAAATCTATTACCATAATCAGAGCACTCAAAATACAATGAAGTAGTTGAAGATGGGATTAGTTTAGAATGGCATGATGGTTGGCACAGACATGGTGGGCCAAAGGGTCTTTTGTGCTGAACTGTTTAGTGTTCTAAACAGAGTAAATAAATCCCTGTCCCCATTTGACCTTTCTGCATCAGCAATAGTCTATAATGTACAACAGCATTCATGGAATTAGCTGCAGTAATGAGTATGTATCACTAAGATTACATATAGGAGTCATGTTCATAGTTAATGCATGACTCAAGAGTCACAAACAATTCCAAGGCAACATTGCTAATGTTGACAATTATGCTGTTCAGAAGAAAATGAACAGTAACCATCTGATTTACTCAAATACAATTGTGTTTGGTCAAGTGAGGCAAGGACCCTGCTCAGAAACTGATGAAACTTTTAATCTCTAGTGGAGATTGGTACTTAACATGATTGTATGTTTATTTGGCAACACTGAATTTGCTCCAATTTACTACAAGATGTAGGGCTGAAGTAAGCCAAGTGTGCTCTGCCATTCAATGAGATCATTGTTGATCTGGTAATCTTCAACTGTACTTTCCTACCTCACCCCCACTCCCATTATCCTAAATTCCCTTAGTGATTAAAAATCTGTATATTTCAATGTTGAATATATTTAGAAACCCATTCTTGACAGGCACTGCAGTGAATGAGTTATGCAAACTCACAAATAGAGAAATTCCTCATCCATCCTAAATGGCTGACACCTTGAATTATGCTCTCTGGTTTGACACTCTCCTAAAGGGGGAAAAACATTTCTGCATCTGAGTCAAGTCCTTTAAGAATCTTGTTTCAATAAGATCACCTTTGTTCTAAATTCTGAGTGGACGCCCAACCTAGTCGACCTCTCCTCATGACAGGGTGCCTCCGTACCCAGGATCAGTGAAAATTAGAGATAATAAGGTGTAGAGCTGGACGAACACAGCAGGCCAAGCAGCCTCAGAGGAGCAGGAAAGCTGACGTTTTGGGTCTCGACCCTTCAGAAAAATTTTCCTGAGGAAGGGTCTAGGCCCGAAACGTCAGCCTTCCTGCTCCTCTGATACTGCTTGGCCTACTGTGTTCATCCAGCTCTACACCTTGTTATCTCAGATTTTCCAGCATCTGCAGTTCCTACTATCTGAAAATTACCTGGTTTTCCTCCAATGCCACCATATCTTTCCTTAGCTAAGGGGACAAACTATTCACATCATTCCAGTGGTGGTCTGAAGGACGCCTTGTATAGTTTTAGCAAGGCCTCTTAAGTCTATGCTCCAAATCTCCTTGAAATTAAGGCCAACATTCCATTTGCTTTCCCTATTACCTGCTGAACCTGTACATTAGCATATTACAGTTTATTGCACAAGAATTCCCAAATTCCTAGTCAGCAGAAAGCTCCAATTAATTTTCAACTCCTCTATTCTTCCTGCCAAAGTGCATAACCTCCCACTGACTTCTCTCCGCGATCCCCCACAATATATTCCATCTGCCACGTTTGTGCCTTTGTTCAACTTGTCTATACCCTTCTATATGCAAGTCATCCTTACCACTTGCCTTCTCACTAATCTGCATCATCCACAAACTTGGCTTAAATACATCCATTTCCTTTATGGAGTCGTTAACATGTTGTAATGAGATATGCCCCCAGCACTGATCCTTGTACTCTAGTTAGTTTGCCATCCTGAAAATATCCCCATTATCCCAACTCTATTAGAGAGCCAGTCCTCTATCCATGCTAATATACTACCTCCAACACCCAGGGGTAGCATCTTAAGTAGCCTAAAATATGGTACCTTAATGTCTACTGAAAACCAAATATATTTATGTCTGCTGCTTTCCCTTTATCAATCCTGCTTGATACCTCAAAAAATCTAACAAATCGGCCAGGCACAATTTCCCCTTTATGAAGCCATGCTGAATTTGCATGATCTATTTCACGTTTCTAAATGTAATGCCATTATATCCTTTATAATAGACTAACATTTTCAAAATAACAGACATCAAGCTAATGGGCCTACAGATATAATCAGAATCACTGAAAATGGGCCCCTCATGCCACCATGTCTATGCTGACCAACAAACAACAAACCACACTAAACCCAATTACTGACACTTGGTTCACAGCCTTCTACACCCTGGCATTTTAAGTACTCATGCAGATGCTTCTTAAAAAGCATTGCAAAAGCATCAGCACGTTCCATACTTCTACCACACTCTGGATGGAACAAGCTTCCCCTCATCTCTTCCAAAGGACTTCTCACCTTAAGCTGGTCTAAAACTAGAGGGCACATGTCTGCCACAGAAGATTCTCATGATGTACCTTATCTACACCTCAATTTTGTTTCCCTCAAAATATAGGTAACGGCGGTGGGGGGTGGGGGAATTTATCTTTCCTTCCCTTTTTGAAGGAAAGGTGTTACACTGAGCCTTCCAATCTTCTGGGACTTTTCTATGATCTAGGATTCTTGGAAGACAACTAGCAGTGCAGCCACTATCTGTGTCTCTACTGCATTCGAATGGGTCCAGGGCCTTTTCAGTTTTTAAGTGAAAGCTAAAAGGATAGTATTGTCTTTATTTCTTCTCCTTTTGAAGATGGATGTTGTGAATTTTGGAATACTATTAGTATATTCCAATATGAAGACTGATGCAAAGTGTTTGTTCAGCTCCTTTGCCATTTCCTGGGTTCCCTATTATTTCCCGGGTTCCCTATTATTTCCCCACCCTCATTCACTAAGTGGGTCATGTTAACTTTGTTATATATATAACAAAGAGAAGAGAGGTCAAAATCAAACTTTTGGCTGCCCATCCTGAAATTACTCCGGTTTACCCTCAGTTTCTTCACCCACTATCACTGTATTGTTGACTTTTAAAAACTTTCCCAATTCTTGAATAATAAAAGCAAAAAGAACTGTGGATGCTGCAAATCAGGAACAAGAACAGAAGTTGCTGGAAAAGCTCAGCAGGTCTGACAGCATCTGTGGAGAAAAAAGTCAGTTAACATTTCAGGTCCAGTTCTGAGGAAGGGTCACTGGACCTGAAATGTTAGTTGATTTTCTCTTCACAGATGCGGCCAGACCTGCTGAGCTTTTCCAGCAACATTTTTCACTCCCCAGTTTTCAATTTGATGCTATCTTCTATTTACCTAGTTAACAATAATTGGATTATTCCCTTTGTTCTCTTCAGGATAAAGGATTCTACGAGTCTTTCCTGTGAGCCTGTAACTATGTTCTTACTTTTGTTCTTCAACTATCTTTGTTGCTAGACTCCTTCCTAGTCCACTCTAGCCAGCTCTGCCCTTACTTGTAATTATGCTCATTTAAGCTTATTTGTTTCCAAATAAAGTTCCCTCTCAAACTGAATGCTAAATGCTATCATGTTATGGTCACAATTTCTTTTACTGTCATTGTTTGACAACACTGCCTCATTACACATCACCAGATCCAAAACAGCCTTATCCCTGGGTTGGCTCCACAGCATATTTTCTGAAAGACTAACCCAAATGCACATGAAGTCTTTTACAAGCACACTTCTGCCAATCGGACTATGCATTTTTAAATCGTGTAGATTGGGACTCATTAAAAAGGTACTGCCTCTTAAAAGATGCTCTCATTATCTCAATTTATTCTTTGTCCCACCATATAGTTGCACACTTCCCGTTTTATTTGTTATCTCCACTTGTGGATTCTACAGCTCTCCAGTCAAGATAATTTCTTTTTTATCACTAACATACTCGGGATGCAACCCCATCACCCCTCCCTTCCTGTCTGTTTTCTGCCCCTGAAAAAAGTGACATACCCCCTGAATATTTAGTTCCCAGCTTTGATGTTCTGGTAATCATGGCTCTGTAATAGGTAAACTATCACACCCATTAACCTGTATTTGTGCTGTTAATTCAGGTTTCCTTCCTAATAACACATGCATTCAAGTGAAAAAGAGCTGTTAGTTTGACTTTGCCACTTTCCCTTTTTTGATCTTATTTACTGCTCTTTTCCTATATTGACAGTCCCTCTTGTCTCATTCAGGATATTATCCAAATAAGTACCATAGCTATGATGCTGCTTTGTAGACTCCCTTTCCTCTCCCAAATCATACCTCTCATTAGTTTCAGCCTTCTCTAGAGACTCATTCCACCAGGACTTTTAAGCCATGCCGGGACCAAGGAAGCATGTGGCATTTCAATCTTTGAGTCCAGACAATTTTAATCAGAAAATTCCTGGTGTGTAATGCAAGGAGCCTAAGAAAGATGTTCCATTCTTATCCTGGTTCTTTCAAAGCTTCTTGACACTAGATTGTATGACATTAATTCTATCTTGCTAGCACTGAGTGGGGTGTGTATGCATGCATGCACACACGTGAATGGGGATTGGGACTTTTGTAGAAGGTTAGCAATATCACAAACCACAGGGAGACAAGTAATCAGTGTTTTGGTGGAGTCACATGGATTGTCAACTCTGGAATGCTGTCACCCAAGTTAGATAGCTGAGAAATCATAGCCCCTCTGACAAAGTGTAATTATTTCATTAAATTATTAGAGAAGCTGGGCAAGTTCTCACTTTTCTGGTCAAAAAGAATCCCACAATCATAGTTTAAAACAGGTTAGCTAGTTTTTAATCTGTTTGATGGCACTGCTGTCACATTTGACAATACAACAGTCACTATGCTTTGAGAAAAAGCATTTTAGGATATCCCAAAACCATGGTCTTTCCTGTATAATTGCAAATTTCTTGCATCTTGGCATTTCTCTGAGAGACACATTGTATATGTATACATCAAGGGTAACCATCACAAGTGTGGAGATAAGGTGGAGGCAGGCTTCCATGGTCACCACAGACAGGAGAGAGTGAACCCATTCTTTTGGCTTTATTCTGCACTCATTAGCCAGCTAAGCTTAACCACCCCTTTATTCCTAAATTTAAAAAATAATCAGTATTTCCACGTTATGTTAGTCCCCATAGTCTAGGAGGAAAAGTCTGCTCTGGAATAATGTGAAGGCTGATTTTATCTTTATGATCACAGAGGGGCAAGTGGAGGAAAAAAGAGGAAGACCACTGATCCAAGTATAAATCCCAGCATTAAAAAAGGATTCTGAATTGAAACAATGAGGGAACTTTCTGAAGATTCATTGCAGTGGACTTAATGTTAATTCTGGTTTCTCTTTAAATTCAAGAAAGAAAATACAGAATAGATACCAGAGAAGGAACTGGATTCAAAGAAAATGCTGCTATCTAAGTTAGCATTGGAAACGGATTTCCCCATTACTGAAAGGGGAATTGAATTGAATTGAGGCATAAACCTGAAGGACGGTTTTGGCTTTCCAAGTGGTAAAAACAAGGATGGTCAAATATTTTTAATAACTGATTCAGTGCAAAACCAGATTCAGAAAACAGGTTTTGTCACGATGATTCCATCTGGTTGCTAGCCGAGTCCTCTTAGCATTATGCTACTGAAAACATAAAACATCACTTTAAATGCCTTGGCTATGGGCACACGAGATGAAAGCATATTTATCCAGTTACACCTCAAAACATGTCCACACAAATCCTGTAAAGTTTATCACCTCAAAATGAAAGCCAATCATTGGAGGAGGACCAGTAATGTCGTATAACTTAACTTTTAATGCTCAAAGACTGCCAGCATTCCAAAAACCAAAACCAAGCACTTTGAAATCCAACATTCCTGATTAATCACAATGATTAGCATAATTGAGGAGGAATTTACAGCCAGGGTGGGGAGCATGCAAAAGAATTTTAAGTAAACAAAGTCAACTTCAATACAGGGTTATTCAAACTCCTGCTTTGCTCAGGCTGTAAGATCAGAACAATTGCACATGTTGCTCTACTCATTTAAAAAGGGTAGAAAGCTGTAAGTGGAATAGGTATGGAATCTAGTTCTGCCAAAGTCAAAAGGCTGCTTTTTACGTTAATAGCTTCAAAAACAAAGTAGCAAACCAGAGCAGTAGATTTCCAAAACTAGTTGTATGTTTAATTACATGCTAACTGGCATGTTGAACTGGACAGTATTTGCAGAAAGAAGAGATAACAAGGTGTAGAGCTGGATGAACAATAGGCCAAGCAGGTTCAGAGGAGTAGGAAGGCTGACGTTTCGGGCCTAGACCCTTCAGAAATCATTTCTGAAGAAGGGTTTAGGCCCAAAACGTCAGCCTTTCTGCTCGGCCTGCTGTGTTCATCCAGCTCTACACCTTGTTACCTCATTCTCCAGCATCTGCAATTCCTACTATCTCTTTGCAGAATGAAGCTATTTTCTTTGCATGGCAGTAAAACATTCCTCTGGTCGTGTGATGAATAGCGAGTGCTTGTGCAGTGTATTCCTCTTAACTCATCTTGTTTGTAGCATCTCCTGAACCAAGATTGTTTTTAAACATCAACTTCACAGCCTTAAATCAGTGATCAATGCAATTTTTAGGACAGTAAAAAACTTGAATGAACTGGATACCTATAGAACATCCAGAGCAGAAACAAGCTGTGATTCAACCTGTACATGCTCATTATTCTGCTCAATGAGCATGGTCACTGGATTGCATTGGGGGGGGGGGGGGGGGGAGGGGAGGGGGAGGAAATGAGAGGATTCCCCTATGCTCAGGGCATGCACCATGTCTATGCAACTACTGTGTCCCTTCATTACTGGACATTACAGCACAAAAATCTTCATCTGCAAATGGAAGTCCTGCAGTCCAAAAGGTCCTTGAGTGAGACAAGGCCGAACATATTTAGCTATCTGCTATTGTTCTGAAATTTAACTTTTAGCAGGGTAAACCTCAGACATAAAATTTTAAGGGAATGTAGATTAAGAATGAAAAGCATAAAAATGACATCCATTTGTGATTTTCTTGACATGTCACTGTGCATTTCTAAATTCTTGGGAATGATAAAGGTGAAATTTCCAAATTTCTACATTCTACAGCAGTCTGCAAGATGTTAAATCTGAGATAGATTTTACAAAGAGGAAGATAAGGGATGCCCCATTCATGGTGCCCTCATGACATATAGACGACATGATCTCAATGAATGGAAGGTGAAAGGAATGGCCTCCTGTTATTTTCTTCATGTCAAGATTACCATACTGGTCTAAATATAAAACTGAATTCAGTAATTCAAGTCATTTATGCCTGGAACAAAAGGAAAAAGTAATGGCCATTAAAACAGATTTTGTACATATACTCACATGCAAATAAATCAAACTTAAAACATGTCCACACCCATAACACACTATGTGCATAGATATAAACATGCATGCACATGCACAAGTTCAGATTACTAAGTATTAGTTGACAGCCAAATTTGGTCACAGTCGTGTTCCACAAGCCTTAATGCATGTTCGTCACAAGATGAACTGGCCTAAATAAAAAAAGTGTTCTTAATTGCATTTAGACATTAAAGTTTTAGCCTCAAATCATCAGCATCTCTTTATTGTTACTAACTGACAAAGCTTGTGATTGCATGTGCATACTTTCAGAAAGGCATGAGAGAACTCAACACATTTCAGAATTAGTGGTGCTTGCAAACTTAGAAACAATATGAAGTTTCACATCTATGCAAGGGACAGTCATGCCCAATGTTTTACGATATGCAGAAGTATCGCTTACCAGCAGTCGTACAGGATGTTACTCGGCTGTTTCTGGCTAAATGTGTTAATTCTGAGAAATCAGCTGTAGTGGGGAAGCCGTGGAAATAACACGTCTGAACAAGTTCACCACAGCTCCAGACTACAGCGTTCACAAGTAGATACTGAGCAACTATTCCAAGGCTCCAACGTATTTGTGCAAATTTGCACAACTCCACAGCATAACCAATGCAAACATTTAAAGGCTTCCAAAAAACACAGCAGTTTTCTTGATTCAATAGTGTGCAATTTCAACCTTTATATGCAAGTTAGCTCAGATCTTGCTTTCTTAGTTTGAAGATGCAAATCTTGATAATTAAAATTTCATTACTTTATGAAATAGAATTGGGATTTTAGTGCAGAAGATTCTACATTTCACATCTTTTGATTACTGAAGGATGAAGATTACTGATTCAACAATTCTTTGAAATGAAAAAAAGACAGACTGAATTGTACACAGACATTAAACTGGCCCAAGTAAACATTTTGAACTGTTTTGCTTTCCCTATTGCTAGTGATCTTATTTTGAATAAGTATAGAAATTTATAGAATGCAAGGAGGACCTCAGCCAATCCTTTCCCTGGAACCTGATGCAATTCCAAAACTGGTCACTGTTCAGCTCTCCCATTAACCCAAATTCTGCTTCATTGTTACAGTCAATTAATTTCAGGAACAATTTTCACTGAATTTCCATGATGTATTTAATGTACTAAGTGAGGAGGTGTATCGCATTGGAATTACCAAAAAGACCTTAAAAACGCAAAGTTATGCATGACGGGTGACCAAATGGCTTGAAGAGGTTTGCACGTCTTTATGGAACCAAGTTAAGGGAGAGAATTCCAGACCATATCTGCGACTGTTATCACTGATAGTCATACCTTCAGAGTTAAATGGAAGAAGGGCAGAGTGTTGGGGCAGAAGTGGAACATAGGGCTAGGAAAGGTTAGAGAGCTAGGGAAGAACAAAACCATAAAAGTATAAAGAATGTTAGGAAATGAACAGCTAAGGTCAGTGAAGACTTTCTTCAACTCAAAAAAAAAGGAGAGACTTGGTGCAGAATAAGAGATAGGAATGGATTTGAACAGTAACAAAACATTTCATGACTTGAAAGGGAAGGTTAGAAACAGGCTTGTAGCTTGTAAGGATAAAGAATGGATGGAGGAGATTGATGACAGATTGAAAGGGTGACAATACCAAGAGAGAACCATTTTCAACCTCAATCTACAATATTTTTTCAGGGTGTCAAATTTTGTCTGAACGCTCTTGCAAAATGCTGCAAGGCATTTTTCCTTTACAACCCAGAGTCATTGTCATCACATGTATTTCCCTTAAAAAAGAGGGATAGAGGTTTTATACACAAGGAAAACTGAAATGCCAGAGATCTTTCCTCCAGAAAAGGAGAAGACATTCCAATTATCAGGCGTGAAGAATCCAGCAGATCCAAAGTACAAGATAATCACCAAAATTTCCAACAGGAAAGACAAATTTCTTTACCTAGAACAGAACTTTTAAAAAAGGAAGCTACCCAAGTTGCAGCCAAATACATTTCCTTTTAAAATGGGATGGGAATTGACAGTCAATTGAAGTTTACTATCAGATGCAATGCTAATTTAAAGTGTGCAATCTGCATTGAATTAGCGATATAATTTCATTATTTTGACAATAAAAATATTTCACTCTGCATTTGTTTTTTACTTCTACAGATTGCAAGTACTTCATCCAAAGCCTGCCACAGGCTACATCAGAAAGTGGAGAATTCAAATCCCACCCCATTCTTAATCTATCATATAGCAACTGGTGAGTAAGGTGTCAGGCAACTAGGCCATCCTTAGTCCTAGAGGTCTTAAAGTGGCTAATTGCCACTTATGGTGGTAGAGTTGAAGTCAATATGTGGCTAGAGAAGAAAGGAGGAGGGTAGCACAACAGCTTTAGCAGTCCAACTTTAAAGACAGGAAAGAAGTCATCCCTCTGAGGAGTCACCTGTGCCCGTTAAAAATATAAGTTTTATCAAAGCCCAACCCCATGCCAATAGATTCTCCTTGTCACGTGACCAAAGGGTCACAGATAGTCTTATCACCAATCCAAAGTTTGTGATGGCAGACAGCACTTTTATTGAAAAAAGAAAGTCAAATTTAAGATGGAGTTTGAATCATTGGATTATACACCACAGGAGGCTGCTACCTGGCCCATCATATTGAGAGATCTAATCAATTAGTCCCATTCCTTTCCCCTACCTCTGCATGCTTTCTTTCCTTCATGTCTAGCTCTTAATAGAAAATTTTTAGGCTAACTTTAAAAAGTTTTGTATTTGCTACTGCCACCCTTTTAGACAGCTCATCCCCATGACATTGCTTAGACAAACAGGTGCTGGAGAATATCATTGCACAGAATCAAACAACCATTCACAACCACTCCCTGTCCATTGGCCATTTTTAAACCAGTGTAACTAATGCACATTGAAGTCTAGTGACTTCGTTTTACTTCCATTTGATTACATTGAATGCATATTTTTCAGTTAACCATGGGTCTCTTGTCCTCAATATACATTCCACTGTTGGAGAGTCCATGCTAAATAATTTCATTGGCAGGCAGCAGACTCATATGGAAGTCAATTCCGAATACAGCGGACAACTCAATTTTACTTCAAGCAATTTCAAATTTGTAAATGCCCCAGATCAATAGTGATTTTCATGCATCAGCAGAAACAAGTACATTCTACTTACATAATCATTTCAACGTACACTAGGGATTTCCCCAATTAGCCACAACTAATTTATGTGGGTCATGTCTCATCTGTTTTGTGTTTGTCGGTTAGACATTTAAGTTGGAGCTTGGGAGTTTCCCCTCGCCCCCAGTTTATGCCATAAATAGGCTCAAGATTAGCACCTTTGAGCCCCAAGATTCTTGTGACATCTGCTGACAAAAGTTGAAGATACTTCTACTTACTGCGTGTAGAGTATGTTTCTATCTAAACAGGTAGCTACATAAGACAAGCAATTAACCACTTTTTAATGTTGGCAACATTAAAAAGAAAACACTTTCCTGCCATTTCACCAGAAAGCACTAATGTACATTGCAGTATGGATCCAGGCATGCCAGCTGGCATCTTGTACTTTAGAGCTTTCCTACATGCATGCACTGAAAAACCGTGGATCTAAAATAATTCAGCACATTAAATTTCAAAACCGATACTATTCAAATCTGCAACTTTGTGAAAATGGCAGTAAGTAAAGGGAATAACATGTTGGTTTTTACTGAAAAGGGTACAGTGTAATTGGACTACAACAACTTGCGCAACATAGCCTGTATGCTAGGGTCATCTGCATGCCAAACTACAGCAGAGAAAGCTCCACACTTGCACAAATAGAAGCCCTGCATATACTCTGTTATTCGAGAGTCAGAAGGTTGCAAGCCCAAGAGAAAGCACACCTTGGTTAAAGAGTACCAGGAGGCCTCAGTGGCATAAAGTTTTGACAAAGACCTGTTCAGCTGAATGGCAGGGCATGAGGTTGAATTGCCCCAGGTGTCAGAATCACATGGTACCCAAGAATATGCATGTCATCAGGATATCTAGCACTGCAACCTTCTAGAAGGTGGCTTCTTAAGTGATCACCTCCACATGACTTGTCCTATGAAAAAGATGGTAGGTATCTAAGGCAAGAAACCAAAAAGACCTGCTGCACAGACTCACTGAATTCTTAAGAAAATGAGAATGGCTCAGTACAAAGGAGATCTTTCATATCTTCTATAAACTAAAGATGGTAGATTGTCGAAGCAAGGGAAAGACTTGCCCTGTTGGGGGTGTGGGGCAGAATTCTTACAAAATTTGAGCCAGAGCCAAAGCCAAAATAGGCTTGATAGATGGCCACCTCCAAGTAGATGCCAACTCTACAGATAGTGCCCTGCTGTTGTAAGCAGTACTGCCAGTGAGCTTTAGAAAAAGGACCCTGAAGTGGGAACTTAATTGGCTTAAGTGAAAGCCAATTAAGCTCACCCCTTTGTTTGCATCTTAACCCAAGAAATTCCTCAGAAGTAAGAGATATATACATAGTTTCCCCATATTTTCACAAGCACTCATGGTCTAGTGCAGGGTTAGGAAATTTCAGCCTTGAGCTTTGACAACATCCCAGCTGTGGTGCTGACAACCTAACCTGAGCACAGAACTTACACCTATACATGCCCACTCAGTAGGGTATATCAAAGTGGATCTAAAATAATTCAGCTGAAATTATCAGTAATAGTATCAAGTCATATTCACTTGTTAATAAATTGACATCAGTTCATGCTCCACTAGAACCAGATGGCTCCACGCTAAACAAAATCACGATTGAGGCACAAGAACTTAACTGCAGAAGATAGTACCCACCTTTAATATTAAGCAGCATTTGACAAGGTATGCTATTAATGAGCTTGACAAACTTACACTCAATTAGGAATGAATGGCTGGAGTTTTGGCTGGCAAAAAATGAAGTTGTGTATTGAGTTTAACTGTTTACTTTCAGTGAACCATTCCAAAAGTACCTTCTACAAGTTATCATATCAACAAACGCATTCTCTCAAGATCTTGTTACCTTCTGCTCCTTTCCAGTTCTCTCGTCATGTTATGCTGCCACTATCCTGATGTCTCAGTACTCTGCAAAAAACCCAATCAATCTCAGACCGATCATTGCAGCCTTGAGAGATATTGAACACATTAGCTGTAGTGAGGTTTTATTGCAGGTGACAATTCCACTTTTCAGCTCCATTCATACCCGTCAGATGGAAATCAATTCAAAGTTGTTTGCATTCTGATGCTGGGCATTACAAAAATAGCTGAGAGAAAGTGTGGCTGTTGGCTGAAGATGCACAATATTTTGCATCTCTAGTTAGATACTATGGGCTAAGTGTAGGGAAAATGGGACTAGCGCAGGCAGCGTATTTTTTGGTGGTACAAACACATTGGGCCAATAAAGGGTCTGTGAGATTCTGTGCTATGTAAAACTAATCACCAGTATTTATTTCTCCATTGAAAAGTTCATTTTGGTTAATGTGTTAACATTTGAGTGCAGTTGATATTAACTAATTACCAACCAGAAAGAAACAACTATCACTACCTGACTTTCAATGGCACACCAATTACCAAGTTCCACCATCAGTGTTAGGATCAACACTGCCAATAGAGATAGAAAGAACTGGCGATGCTGGAGTCTGAGGTAAGTGTGCAGCTGGAGGAACACAGCAGGCTAGGCAGAGGAGAAAATTTTCTGAAGGGTTCGGACTCAAAACATCAGCTTTCCTGCTCCTGATACTGCCTGGCCTGGTGTTCCTCCAGCTCCATGCTGTACTGCCAGTAATACTCTGCTTCTGCCATATTGCTGATTACATGGCAATGATTGATCTACATACTGACCCCTCAAAGCCCCTCCATTGTCTACATCACTCAAGCTAGTATGACAAGTATGCAGAATAAGGAAACACAAACATCCTGATAACCTTTGCCAGTGGCTACAATATCTAGTTCCCAAATCAACGCATGGTAGCTGCAGACAGCCACCCAGCCACAGTAGCAAGTTGCAGGAACTACTCCTACAGAGACTTTAAGCATGGAAAATAAAAACAGGAGCAGCACTGACCTTCAACTTTCCCCATCACCTTCATTTAGATATAAACCGTAAATGGGTCAGAATTTTATAATTCCCTACACGAACCCGACAGGAGACCACACTACAGCAGTGCCAGGTGTCAGCCCAACATTCCTGGGGCAACCACAGACTTCAGTTAACAGCACTCTTGCCTTCAAGTCAATGATCAAGGTCCCACTCCAGAAATAAATGCACTAACTCAAGGCGACATTCCAAAGCAGTTTAAGTTGGTGAAAAGTACTTTTTTTAAAAAGACAAAATAATAGATAAACTCAAATTCTATCCCCCAGTACAACTTCAGTGTCCCTCAACTAACATCACATTCAGGTCAATGTCACGTTGCTGTTTGGAGATCTGTTGACAAATTGCAAGAGTTGTATAAATGGAAGTTTTTATGGAAATATGACCTTTCCTACACTATTCACATCTGCTGTAGCTGTTTTGTTTTATCACCACATCACCTATTTGTGAAAATAAAGTACTTATTCTGCAGGTGGGACTGAATATATATCCCACTCAACATACCTTTCAAGACAATGCCTCAGGTACACACCCGTTGGTTGCTTTCATTGTCCTTGGAAGATGATTCAGTAGATCAAATTGATCCAGGCATAATTAACAAAAATCCATTGCAGATCAGTGATCATGAGTAAGTTCAAAAATTTTAAGTTTCCCCAAAACTCACCATTTACAGCAGAATTTTAAAAACTGTCAACATGTTAATTCCACAAACAATGGACATCTAACCTAAAGTGGGAAATATTGTTGCAATAATTCCCCATTACTGGAGTTCTGGATTTATTGAATGTTTTCAAAATTCTCAAATTTCAAGCTATCATGGCACAAACAGGACACATGGAATAGACTTTGTTAGGTCAATTTCAAACATTGCTATATGACTAAGAAATGCATGAGCTACAAGTCCAAGTTTCCTTTTCCTTTTCATAAATTCCCTCGACTTTAGGCTCCCCATCATAGGTTCTGTGAGGGTGAGGGAGAGGGAGAAAAGTAGGGAATAGTATACGGGAAACTTCATGATTTTTCCATTCTCTTACAATGAAAACACAACTTAGAGCAAATTCTCCAGAGTACAGCTTTGAGACTTACCTTTCAGTCTGTTTTTCTAGTAGTGATCAAGGTTTGAAAGTAAGTGAGTTGAACTACCATACTGCCTTAATCAAATGAATCCTCAAAATAATACATTTCACCTGCCAGCAAGAAGAATTGGTTCTCAACCAGCTTTTCTTCAGGAAAAGACTTTATTTCATGTCAAACCAGCTTTGCTAATTATGCAGATTTTAGGCAGTCTTTGCACATAAGGCTATCACAATGATGTTGCAAGACCTTCAAGAAGGACTGCATCAATGTTGCAAGATAGTGGATTGGAGGTGGGGTCCTAAGAGTATAGATGTTTATTAATAATTAGCCTGGCTGGTGTTCATTTTTAAAATATTGCCTTAACACATGTAAAATCTATGACAAATTGCTGAGTGAGAAATTTTCTCCAATGACATTTCAAAGTGAATTATAAGTGCAAAAGAAAAGTCTCTACACACTGACAGTAGAACAAGTAACTGCTTTGTCCTGGAGGGGAGTGTTTTGGTGTGGAATTCAGCAATTGCAATATCAAATTCATCAGCCAAGTTTCATCACTGATATATCCTCACTTCTGATATCATGAGCAGCAAATCCTGAAGCAGTGTCCTTGTTATTTTATCTCCCTTTGTGCTAGGTAATAGGTCAGCTGCTCATTGAAACATGTGAATATATAGTCAACTGGGCAACAGGACTGTAAAAGTACAAGTGAAAATAAAGTAGATTAATCAGCAATCAAGCATTCCTCAACTCTCCCCTAAACTGACAAAATCATATGCATTCTTTGATCTGTCAGGTTAATTATAGCAGTTCAAAGCTATATGCAAAACTATTGAGCGCTAAGGACAAGGCTGTTGTCATTGCACATGTGCATATTATGTCAGTCTGATCAGTCATGTCACTAGAGACAAGCATTTGATGCAATTTATAAAGTCACCTAGACCCCCTAGATCCATCTCTAATATGATCCAAAATCTTTGCCCATCTAAGTTCAGCTACTCCATGGACTGGATCATCGTATACTCTCCCCTCCAGATACTTGGAAGTCATCCAAAGCTCTGCTGCCTGACAGTGCACAGCAAGTTCCATTTCACTTTTGCTCCTGTACTAACTTACCTACACTGGCACCTAGAGAAGCAACCTTGCTTTCAAGTCACTCATGTCCTCACTCCTCACTTATCTACATCTGGGCCTCTTCTTGAGCACCAAATTTAAATGGTTCCACTTAGTGCTTTACACCTTCAATTGCAGACAGTTCTGGTTCATACTTGTCTCTCCTCTTTCCTCCTTTAGTTTTTGGCCTTCTGACCAATCAGGAGATTTGAGTCACTGACTAAGGCTCGTGAAGTGTCTTGGCATAATTTATCTGGTTTAAAAGTACCGTAAAATAGCAACAAGCTTGAAGGCAATGCCTGTGGTTGAGGATGTTAGAGTATATGCCTGTATTCATATCAGGGTTCACAGTCACCTGAATAAAAACAAGTTAATCAAGTGCTACCATACAGCCTCAGAATTTGCAAGTTTCATTGGTTTTGCCATTTTAGTATTACAGACCAGTCACAACCAACTTCAGCCAAAAGCACACCACATTTGGGGGAAGTTAAAATTTAGGCATTTACATTTTAAAAATGTAAAACGTTTGAAACTGTAGAATTGCTTGCTTATTCAAATATTATACCCAAATGGCATACATATAGCTGGAAAAAGCCAAAGACAGTAATGTAATACATATACAGGAAACCCTAAAAAAACCAGTGCTTCCTCCTCTACCACTACTTTCAAATAATTAGGGCACAGCAAGGAATTTTTGCTCAAACAAAAAACCTTTTGACATCCTGTGTCTGAGAATATCCCAGAGAATAGGGGAAACACAAATATAGTAATTAGTTCCATGCACCAGGGATAAATGCTCAGGTAAAGCAAGCTTATCAAAAGCTGATTAAAATCACAGCATGATTTTATTTTAATAAAATAAATATTATGCAATTTAATATTTGATGGGATGTTTAAATTGCAATCTTGCCAGTCAAGTTCCACAACTGAATTGCTCACAAAATTCTAACTTGCATGAACAATGTAATACAACTTTGATACAGTACAGAATTATTAACACTTTGCTAGTGGAAAATTTTAAAATTACTTTGCTTGCAATGATTTGCTGGCTAACGTTTACACTGTACATAAATACAGAAATACCATATTTCACTAAAGTTGTGGCTATTGTTTAAAATTGAAAAGATTGAATAAGCATTACTAAAAAATTATAATAATGGTCTTTTCATAGACCAAACTAATGACAGGAACATTGAACAGGAGGAGAAACTAATTGTATTGGACATACACATAGGAACCTTTCAATCTGTAATAGGAGTTTTCTTTTAATTTTGGAAAAAGATGTCAGTTGCCTTAACTGATTGTGTTGCAAAAAAGACCGTACAGACAAGTCTTTTGTGAAGAAGTCAACTGTATTTGGCTATGCTTTGTCATATCTGGATTACTAAACAGGTTAGTGCAATTCTTTGAGATTCTCAGAACAGAACTAGGCTGTAGAAAAAAGCTAGTTTCCATAGTTTGGCTAAAACTAATTTTTTTCAAGCCCTATTCTTAAAGGATTTTTAAAACATTGACATACTTTGTTGTGTTGTAGGCAGTATATTAAATGAAATTTAAGTGTACAAACATAACACTAGCAAAACTGCAGACAAGTTTTGAAAATCTTCAGACTTCTTGCTGTAATGTCGCACACAATGGCAACCTCCAAAAATACCTTAGAAATGGAGATACAAATGGAAAACATTGTGCTGAGAAATTTATATCTTCTAGATGTTAGCAACTGTTCCAATTGGTTAGAAGCACCAGTCTATCGGACAGCAAGAAGGCAAGCTAATCCAGCTATGCCAAACCCAGCAACTGTTATCAGCATGTTGCGTACTGTTGACTCTTGCCAATGGTCATCACTGCCAAAGAATCTGAGAAATCCCTCCTGTTAAGACAAAGAGAACAGGTTTACATTAATCAAAACAGCTTCACCCCTTTATTTCCATTTGAGTCTAAATATTGCTATTAATATTTGGAACACTTCTAACAAAGGGATGCAGAACACAAAAGACAAACAACTTTACAAATAATGAAAGTGCTAATTCTGAAGGTTAAACTGTCATGTCTTAACACCCATGTAAAAAGGTGCATTGAAAATCAACCAGATTACACACTAAAATATCTTCAAACATCAGCATTGACCTTCCCTATTCTGATGCATAAAGTCTCTTGCAAAAAAATATTACAACTGTATACAAGGGGAAATCAATGGGACTGTATTTTTAATAATTTGAAGCCCATTAAGAAACTTTCACTTGCGTAAAATACTAGATTGATGAATTCTCAGATTTCAAATGCCAAGTACAGCACTGTTCAACATAGAAATCAACTCCATTCAGAAAACAGGGAAGACAGGCAGCTGTGTTTGCTTCAAGATCCACATTCAATATCATGCATTGTGTATGCATAAGCCCAGCTGGTGTATTTACGTATCGCCTGCCAGATGTCTATGTAAATTTCCTTAGTCCATATTTCTTAAGGCACTTTTATTGCTAGAGAATCAGGCACAAGAATCTACATATAAAACAGCTGACTTAAGACTCAAATGCTCAGATTAGATATTTTAAAATTCTAAGAATAGGTCAAAACTATTGTACAATTTAGAATACTTGTCACCCTTTAATATCAGGAAGTATTAAATTGTATTTTCAACAAATTTCAAAATCCCTAAACCTAGATCTTCCCCCACCCAGCACCATTTAAGAAAACCTAACATGCTGTACCACTTTAAGACTCTTGCAATTCTAGGAGGCTTGTCAGAGAACACGTTACATTAACATTCGATTTCACAGACAAACATGTGACATTTTAAACCAAGACACTGTTTCTTCAAGGTGTTGCATGTTCTATCACATGCAAACCTCAGATTTTTAAAATAAAGGCTCCGTAGTAATTTTAGTCGTGCTTGTTAGAATGGATAAAGGATTCAAAAGAGATCCTGCCTGAACGCTTCAAGTATTGAAATTAGTTGGCGCAGCATGACCTTGCGTTATTAGCACAAAGTTTAAATGGAAAGAATAAATGAGATACAGTTTATCCAGTCTTTTGTCTGGTTGGCCTGTTGCGAAAGGTGTAAACCCTCCTAGGTCATCAGCATTTGTCCCCTAATAACCTCAAGGGATTTGGGGAGCACATGACCAGCCTTTAACATATGCCTTCAAAAGTGTGACACCTCAGCATTGTTTAATCTTTGCTCCCACCCCTAACCCACGACAGCCTAGACAACGATATTCCATTTACAACCCCCTTCGTTCTCCGATTCCTAACGTGAAACCACGTTTGAAGGCTAGGGTCGTCAAATGGGATCACACTTCTGCAATGTTAGACCGGTCACAATCGTCACTCAAACTCTGGGTTGCAGGAGTTACAGGGGGAATTAATACGGGGAAGAACCAGTAGTGGGGCGGCGGGGGATGGAAAAGGAGAAGAAGATAGGAAAGAACCAGTATAAAGGACTGGGGGGGGATGTGGTGCGGTGAGTACAGGAAAGAAGTATTCCATAAAAGAGCAAGGAATGTGTAGCCAAGGTCAGGCTATGGGGTGCCTCCTGCGTCCCCGACCTACCCAGCCTCCGTTCTGTTCAATCCACTCTCGCCGCTCCTTGCCCAGATAGTTAGCCACACTCTCCGCCAGCGAATCCACAGGGCTGGGCCCGGCCTCCGGGTTCATGACGATGTCCGAGTCCCTCAGGTGCCGGCACAATACCCCGGCGAAGGCGAAGATGCTCACCACCCGGCCCCAGTTCATCTTCTCGTCGGCCGACATCTCCTCCACTACCCGGCGCAGGAAATCGGCCGCGGCCACCGCCGCCGTCGGGGTGTCGGTCTCCTCCCGGCCCGATGCGGGGGTCGCCACCGCCGCCGACGCTTCTCCTTCGGGCCCGGCCGCCGCCTTCCGCGGCCTGGCCGCCATTTGCAGGCCGTTGTCGAAACGGCTCTTCATGTTGCTGAAAACGGCCTGGTGCTGCTCCACCATCTGATCCGCCACTTTGCGAAGAGTGAAGGCCGTCTTGTTGGGCGGCCGCAGCTCCCGGGCTGGGTTCAGGCAATGCTGCAGATAATAGCGGGCCAGCAGCCGTGCTTGCTCCTTCACATCCTGCCGCATCCTCCTCGCCTCGGTCGAGTGCAGGCCTCGCTCCTCGGGCTGCTCGCTGCCGGCTCCAAGGGCTCCGCTGTTGCCAAGGGTAACAGTTGCCGGGCCTCCTTGTTCCTCCTGCCCCGCCCTCACAAAGCCAGGTTGCCGCGGTGACGCTCGCGGCTTCTCCCCGTTAACCTTTTCCGCCCTCCCCTTGTGGACTCCGGTTGCCGCGGTGACGCTCGCGGCCCCTTTTCTTCCCTGACGTTGCCCGGTAACGCAACCTAGTTCCTCTCGCACTGACAGAGACTGCACTGACAGCTGTGGCAGACCTGCCCTTTAAAAGCACGTCACGTCCATTGTGACGACGCACGGACGTCAGGCAATCAAAGGGATGCCGCCCCCCCAACCCCGCTCACAAAGATTCTAGCTGCCACGCCCCTACCAACACCTCCTGCCCAATGCCCACGCCATTCCAACATCCCACCCCAATGCCCACCCCATTTCAATGCCCCCATTCCAACCACCCCCCCACGCCCATGTTCTTCCACTCAGCAGCAATGAGACAAAGCCATGCTGAATGCACTATGCCTGGCCAGTGCACCGCATAGTGGCTCAGTGGTTAGCACTGCTGCCTCACAGTGCCAGGGGCCCAGCTTTGATTCCGCCCTGAGGTGACTGTGTTGAGTTTGCACGTTCTCCCGGTGTCTGCAAGGGCTCCGTCCCGGTGCTCCAGTTTCCTCCCACAGTCCAAGGATGTGTAGGTTAGGTGGATTAGCCATGGAAAATGCAGAGTTACAGGAATAGGGTAGGGGGGTGTGGGATGCTCTTCAGTGGGTCCCTGTTAACTCGATGGGCCTACTTCCACACTATATGGATTTTACGATCCCAAGTTCTTGCTAACACCAAGACAGGGCACTTGTGTTTATGTGAACAGGGAATCATGGATGCAGCCCACTGCAATCCCTCAAAACCTGTGCCATTACCCCGTGAACCTTTTGCTGATCGGCTGGAACCAAGTTTCATCACAAAGAGGCCACTCGGCCCCTTCCTGATTGCACTGTTAGCGTTTTTTTATACATCCATGGGTGTGGGCAAACAATCAATTAATCATTCCCCACAGCTGTCCAGCCCATCTAATTGTCGCTGAGCAGGTGGAGGTGTGATATCCACAACTGCAGAGAGTTCTTTGAAAGGCACTTAGAAGTCTATCACATTGCTGTGGGGTCTGGGGTCACATTTAAGCCAGACTAAGTTAAAGATGGCAGATTTCCTTCCCTAAAGGACATTAATGAGCTAAACAGGTTATTTAGATGGTAGTTATGCAGTCATTATTAACCAGGCTAACTTTAACCTTACAATTAGTACTTGATCGAGCTCAAATTCCCTATCTACCATGTAGGATTTGAAACAATGTCTCCAGATCATTCATCCAGATCTCAGGGTTACTAGTCCAACAATATTACAGTGCTAACTGACATCCTTAAACCATATCTCAGTGCTATTTTTCTGTTGTATATCCCCACGCTCCTTGTTGACTGATGACCCACAGTTCTGTGTAAAAGTCAACAACGAAAACTGCACAACCCTTTGAGTGAAGACTTTCCTCCTCTCGGTCCCAAGTAGTCTAATCCTTATCCTGAGGCCGTGACTCTACTTTAGACAGGATTCTAGTTCTGGACTCTCAACTAAGGGAAATAAAGTTCTCAGCATTTACCCTGTCAAACCTTTTAATATTTCTACACAGTATTTGTAATAAAAACAGAACATGCTCAAAATACTCAGCAGCTAAGGCTGCACCTTTGGAAAGGCAAGCAGTTAACAGTTCAGATTAGCGACTTTTCATCTTAGTAGCATTTAATTATGTACATTTCTCTGTTTTATGGTTGTTTCTCTTTATTTCTCTAAAAGAGGCCACTGTAGTCCTTTTTTTTTGTTTGATGGGACGGCAGCAATCTAGTGCCGCCCGATGGCTTATTAAGAGGAGTCATAAATGCTCACAGGGCAATTTAGGGATAGTCTCTCTCAGGCTGCTTGCCTCTATTCTGCAGCTTTGTCCATGTCCAGGCAGGATGTGCAGGTGCTGGTGTTGGACTGGGGTCGATAAGGTCAGAAATCACACAACACCAGGTTATAGTGCAACAGGTTTATTTGAAAACACAAGCTTTCAGAGTTTTACTCCTTCTTCAGGTGTTAGAATCTCTCCCACACACACACTTTCTCTACCTCCACATACTCACGCACACACACTCTCTCACACACATATACCGTCTCTCTGTCCCCATCCACGCACACACAAATCTATGGGGTGAATTTGTATTTGCAGATGCATTCTATTTTTGTTCAAAAAGCACACAATTTGTAGACAGTCAGTCAATGTGGCATTTTATAAATTCCTACTTTAGAAATAAAACCAGTCTGACTCCAAATCAAAACATAAACAGATTCTAAACAAGGCCTCACACCTAATATGCATTGTCTGACCTAAAATGTCACCTCTTCTTTACACTGATAAAACCTTTAGTTCTCTCAGGATAGTGACTTCAAAGGAATTCAAGGATTTACACATACGTATTAATCAATTAGAACCTTCTAACTGATTAAAGGTTTAACAGCATCTTACATTTGTCTAGTACATCTTCATCAGTGGTATGACCCTTTGATCTTTTACATTTAATTCTGTGTCTGATACTGCCTCTTTCACTAACACCTGAAGAAGGAGTAAGACTCCGAAAGCTTGTGGTTTCAAATAAACCTATTAGACTATGACCTGGTGTTGTGTGATTTCTGACTGTGTCCAGGCAACATTGAAAAGGAACATGCAGTGTCTGTTGGTGTACTAGTTTAGATGGTGGCTGCATAAGCTGAGGAGGTAGAAGAGAATACAATGATACATTGATGAAGAAGAATTTGGGGAGACTCAGATGGAACATGAAAAACTGGCATGGACCATTTGGGCTGAATGGCCTATTTCTGGGATGTAAATTATTTATACTTCTCTGTAAAAATGATCACAACACTCCAAATACCATGCCAGGTTTGATTCAGCACCAGCATTCTTGTCTGTTGATTCAGAAATATGAGAGTTCAAGCCCCATTCTAAAGTCTTTATTACATCAGATGGGCTTTTATGTGGTACTTAGGGTGTGCTGCACAGTCAAGTGATGAGATATACTGCAATAATATCTACACCTTCAAGGGGGCGTTAAAGATTCCCTACTTGGCAAACATCAATTCTTCAAACCAATGCCCAAAATGGAATGATCTGGTTAGTTCATTGCTGTTTAATGAATCTTACTGTGCGGAAATTGACTAGGTTTTCTAGGTTATCACAGTTTTCACACTACAGAAGTGTTTAAATGGCCAGAAAGCACTTTGGGATGTCCTATGGTCAGGGATGGTTCTATATAAAAACTGATCATTTGCTTCGATGCTACACATTGTACCGATACATTATAGCTCCCATGTGCTCATTTACTCTTACAGAGCTAAGACTATTGTACACCACAACATTATAACACTGTCATGCCCATAAGCAGACAGGCGATTATGACTCCCACCCCTATATAAGTACATGAAGTGGTTGACACAACATTATAAAGCACACCAGATGATGGATATGCACATGCTTTATTTCTTGAGAAAACAAAGTGAAGAGCCACGTATCAGAGTGCAGCACACCAACAGGGCAAGGAAAATAAAAGTCAAAGTTGATCAGGAAATAATGAATAGCTGGTACAAAATTTAGGTTTAGAACCATTAATGGATCTAAGGCGTTCTACAGTCTGATGCCTGGGAAAGAACAGGTTTAGGCAGGAGATTGAATAATGATTTCATTAAAATGTGTGCAGACAACTGAGGGACAGGATGTAGAGGCATACTTAAAGATCATAAGAGTCAAGAAAGCAAAGTTCAAATTTACACAGATTCAAAGATAGCACTAACATTATAAATATTCATTAAAGAGCAAACTGCAATAAATATTAGAATGGAAGGGTTGAGACTCATAAGAGAGAAAGGGATCACTTATCAAACATGTCTGTTTCAGGACATTTTAGCTGAAGGATCTGGTCTGCCTTTATGTAGAAATCTCAGGAGACATTAGGCCTCTATAGTATCATTAAACAAAAAAAACCCAAATACACCTGTTCTTTTGAGGGGCATATCAATACAAAAATGACACCAGAAGGAAACATTGAACTAATTAATATTATTCCGTTGAATCCCATAATCTTCCAGTCCCTTTGGCACCCAATAGTCAGAAGGTGTCAAACCCATTAACAGACATTGCATGCTTGAAATATATGTCTTTTTAAACATAATAGATTACTAAGTTAAGAAAATTTATGAAATAAAGTTTTTTTCCCCCCATTTTGTTTCACAGTATATTCTTTGTTGCATTTTCCTTCAAATATTTTTCACTGGCTGGCCTATTTATTCAGCATAATTCATATCACAGTGGCTTTCAGAAGCAGGGACCCACCAGAGTTAATGATAACCTTTGCTGGTGAATACAACTCCTATTCTTGTCTCAGTCCAACCCTCTTCCTGGAATGAAATTCCTGGCTGTTTAAAAAATTATCACCCCATTCGTTTTAAATAGTTTAAAAATCGAAGTATATGGAATCACACCCTCTTCCCTATTTAAAATAATCACTTGGCATCTGAAGTGTAAAACTCAAAACGTTTGACGTTATTTAAAATATTATATATGCCATTTATTAACTTTTGGTACATTTCAAAAGATTTACACAAATTTTCACCAAAAGAACTGTTTAAATATACACAAAACAAGTACAGTAAACAAAACCAAAACTGTGCACTGGTCCTACAGAAAAGAAATGCTTTAACAAGAACTCTACAAAGAGTCAGAAAGCCTTACTTTTTTGCCTAGGTCCCAGTATTATTGTAATATATTGTAATATAGTATTGCACTTCTCACCAAGTGAATTGAAATCTTTAAAAGTTCACAGTGCATTTGAATCTACTGCATTGGATTACATTAATTGCATTTTACAAGTTACAACTTCAAACATCTTATGCTTAGATTACTCCTGCTGCAATATGTAAAGTTTTCAAATAGTCATTATCTATAGACCTACTCCAGATTTGACATCCGCTATTAAATATTATTTGACAATTCTGTAAAAAAAAACTCATAAATTATGTGGTCAAAATGGGCATGCCGAACTTTAAACAAAAGGGAACTTTGCCACCCATAAGTAGTGTACCTATTCAGCACAATTCAAATTGCAGTGTATATATTACATACGTATTAACTAGCTTAAATAGATTCTCTACACTGTTCATTATCTAGTTCATACACCATCACACCATAGATTTTCACATATAGTTCTTTTTAAACATAGAACATAAACAATGCTTTGTAACAACTCTTTAGAGAGCCTCTCCCCCCAGTGCAATCACCAATTTGACCAAAGAAAACCACAAAACAAAAATACAATTAACCAATCATTCTGATTTGGAGGTTTTGTTGAAACATAACTTTTCTCAAACAGAATAAGAATCAAATAGTCATACATCATGGAAACAAACCTTCGGTCCAACTCGTCCATGTTGACCAAGTTTCCCAAACTAACCTGCATGCCTACATTTGGCCCATATTCCTCCAAACCTTTCCTATTCACGTATCCATCCAAATGTCTTTTAAATGCTGTAACTGTATTTGCATCTACCATTTCTTCTGATAGTTCATTTTACATATGAACCACCCGCTGAGTGAAAAAGTTGCCCCTCAGGTCCCTTTTAATCCTTCTCATCTCATTTTAAAAATATGCCCCTTAGTTTTGAACTCCCCCACCCCGCATGGAAGCATGAAAGTTTTGTAATGTGCAAATTAAAGAAAAATTTACAAACGGAAACATTATTAGAAAGCGGGGGAACTTATTACTGAGTGGCATTCGGAAAAGGCAGCAACTATTTCTAAACATTTTGTTTGCTGTAAATTGAATTGAATGGCGGTACCAAAATTATAATTCTCTAATCTCCTACTAGAATTCTTAAATAATTAGATTGTCATTACAGACCTGGTTATATGTCACAAACCAAAATATTTTCACATTTCCTAAAACAGACAAGATCTAGGAGTCAAGCCATCAAATTAATAACACCAAGAAATCCTAGAGACGGATCTTCATTGAAGATTGGGTTATCAAGTTCAAGAAACTTTAAGCCCAAATCTGCAAAACAGAATAAGAAAGGCAAATTCATTTTAATGGTTTATACTCAATACTGTCAGGAGAAGACATTTTGGATTTTGGATCATTCATGAAATATTTGACTTTCACAGGAGAGATTTTCTTCTCATGCTCATTCTAACAAAATCATGAACTTGTTTATACAGAATGGATTTATAATTTCACTTGTCCAGCGCAGAGAGGAAATCTTCGAACAAGGGACATACAGTGAATTTCTTCTCTCAGACAGTTGTGAATCTGTGGAATTCTTTAAGACAGACAGCAGTAGAGACAGCGTTATTAAATATATTCAAGGCTATGACAGACAGATTTTTAATCAGTAAAGGAATCAAGGGCTATGGGGAAAAAGCAGCAAAGTGGAATTGAAGATCAACTCCATGATCTCATAAAATAAAAACCGAAAGAACTGCGGATTCTGTAAATCAAAAATTAAAACAAAATTGCTGGAAAGCTCAGCAGGTCTGGCAGCATCTGGGAAGAGAAATCAGAGTTAAGGTTTCAAGTCCAGTGACCCTTCCTCAGAACTGAAAATGTGGGTTTTTATGTAGAAGATAGGGGGTAAGGGGTAAATGATAGGTGGGGATAGAGCCCAAAGAGACAGAAAAACAGTTGGACTGACAAAGGGGGGGATAATTACCTGGCTAAGAGGGTGAATAGCTTTTAATGGAGACTGTTAATGCTTAACAATGGGTTGTGTGTAATAGCAGACAATAGCTTGATTACAAGGCATCTGCTCCCGAGATGAAGCATTCCACTCCCAGACATCCCAGATGCCCTCGGTTTTCCCGCAACTTCCCCTCCACAGTGGTCGAAAACGCCCTCGACCGTGTCTCTCGCATTTCCCGCAACTCATCCCTCACACCCCCTCCCCACAATAACAACCAAAACAGATTCCCTCTCGTCCTCACGTACCACCCCACCAATCTCCGGATCCAATGCATCATCCTCCGGCACTTCCGCCATCTGCAATCTGACCCCACTGTCAAAGACATTTTTCCCTCCCCACCCTCATCTGCCTTCCGGAGGGACCACTCTCTCCGTGACTCCCTTGTCCGCTCCACATTCCCCACCAGCCCCACCACCCCCGGCACTTTTCCCTGCAACCACAGGAAGTGCTACATCTGCTCCTACATCTTCTCCCTCAGCCCCCATCCCACGCCCCAAGGAGAACTTCCACATCAAACAGATGTTCACCTACACATCTGTTAATGTGGTATACTGTGTCCCCTGCTCCCGATGTGGCCTCCTCTACATCAGGGAAACCAAATGGAGGCTTGGGGACCGCTTTGTGGAACACCTAAGCTTGGTTCACGACAAACGACTGTACCTCCCAGTCGTGAACCATTTCAACTCCCCCTCCCACTCCTTGGATGACATGTCCATTTTGGGCCTCTTGCAGTGCCACAACAATGCCACCCAAAGGTTGCAGGAACAGCACCCCATATTTCGCTTGGGAACCCTGCAGCCCAATGGTATCAATGTGGATTTCACAAGCTTCAAAATCTCCCCTCCACTGCATCCCAAAACAAGCCCACCTCATCCTCACCTCCCTAACCTGTCCTTCCTCCCACCTATCCACTCCTCCCACCTCAAGCCCCACCCCCATCTCCTACCTACCAGCCTCATCCCGCCTCCTTGACCTGTCCGTCCTCCCTGGACTGACCTCTCCCCTCCCTAACTCCCCACCTACACTCACCTTTACTGGCTCCATCCCCGCCTCTTTGACCTGTCTGTCTCCTCTCCAACTATCATTTATCCATCTTCTATCCGCCTACTCCTCTCTCCCTATTTATTTCAGAATCCCGTTCCCCTCCCCCATTCCTGAAGAAGGGTCCAGACCCGAAACATCAGCTTTCCTGCTCCTCTGATGCTGCTTGGTCTGCTGTGTTCATCCAACTCTACACCTTGTTATCTCAGATTCTCCAGCATCGGCAGTTCCCACTATCTCTGATTACAAGGCCTGGTGTGTGGGACTGGGGGCTAAGATATAGGAGAGTTCAGACCTTAAAGTTATTGAAATTGATATTAAGTCCAGAACGCTACAGGGTCCTCAAGTGGAAAATGAGTTGTTATTGTTCCAGCTTATGCTGAGCTTCACTGCAGCACTGAGGCAAGCCTGAGACAGAGATATTGGCCAACAAACATGGTGGTGTGCTGAAGTGGCAGGCAACTGGAAGCTCAGGGTCATTTTTGTGGGCAGAACGTAGGTGTTCTGCAAAGCAGTTGCCGAGTCTACACTTCGATTTCCTCAATGTAGAGGAGACCACATTGCGAGCAGCAAATGTAGTAGACTAGATAGTCTGAAGTGCTTCCTGTAAAGACTTAATTCGATTCTCCCAGTTCCTCTGTCTCCATCGCATATGTACCAACAATACCAACTTCGACAAAGGAGCCTCTGAAATGTCCACCTTCTTCCTCAACTGAAGACTCCCCAGCACTATTGTTGATAGGGCCCTTAACCAGGTCTGATCCATCTCCTGCACTTTGGCCCTCACCTCCTCTCTCCATCCCACAACAGAGACAGGGCTCCCTTTGTCCTTACCTACCATCCCACCAGTATCCACATCTAGAAAATCATTAACCACCATTTCTGCCACCTCCAGCCCAATGCCACCACCAGACACATATTCCCTTCCCTTCCCTTGTCCACCTTCCACAGGGACCATTCCCTCAGAGATGCCCTGATCCACTCTTCCTTCACACCCAACACGCACTCACAGCCCCACAGCACCTTCCCATGTATTCCCTGAAGGTGTAACACCTGCCCATTTACCTCCTTCTTCCTCGGTATCCAAGGGCCCATATATATCTTTCAGGTGAAACAGCCCATTACCTGCACTTCACACAATCTAGTCTACTGCATTCGCTACTCACAATGTGGTCTCCTCTACATTGGAGACTGGGTGACTGCTTTGCAGAACACCGACGTTCTGCCTGAAAAAATGACCTGAGCTTCCAGTTGCCTGCCACTTTAACACACCAGCCTGTTCCCTGGCCAATATCTCTGTCTCAGGCTTGTTGCAGTGTTCCAGCGAAGCTCAGCACAAGCTGGAAGACCTCATTTTCTGCTTGGGACCCTGTAGCGTTCTGGACTTAATACTGATTTTAATAACTTTAGGATCTGAACTCGCCTATGTCCTAGTCCCCACCCCTATACACCAGGCCTTGTTATCACATGGTCTGCTATTACACACAACCAATTGTTAGCCACTAACAGTCTCCATTAAAAGCTATTCACCCACCTAGCCAGATCGTTATTCCCTCCTTTGTCTATTCAACTGTTTTTCTGTCTCTTTGGACTCTAACCCCACCTATCATTTACTCCTTAACCCCTATCTTCTGCATAAAACTTCACATTTTTCTAGCTACCATCAGTTCTGAGGAAGGGTCACCGGACCCGAAACATTAACCTGATTTCCCTTCCCAGATACTGCCAGACCTGCTGAGTTTTCCCAGCAATTTCTTCACTAACCATGGGTAGTCGAGATTACAGCCTGCCACAGCTGGCAACATTGGAACATGTGTGCGAGCAAAAGTCACATATCTTCAAAAGTCATGAACCCAAGCTTGTAGCACATGCATGTGTGCCGTGTACTGCTATGTTTGTCTCAAAATTGATCAGTTCGATCACAGGCCTTCTGGCAGTGTTAGGCAAAGAGCTGTACAAATTTGCAGTGTGGCGATTGCAATTATGGTTTATATTAAGCACTCAGATATTCAATTTCCAGAATCAAATAGCTGAGTTGATGAGAAATATTGGTATCAGCAGTGACTTCTATTTGTTGTCAGGGGTATTAGAAATACCACCTCCCATTAGTAATCAGTGCTTTGGGAAGCATTGGGCACTTCCTCATTACATACTGTGGGTTGTCCTTTGAAGGGCTGTTTTAATATAAATGAGAAAGTTGAGACAGGAGGAGTAGACTTTGGATCTCTTCCTCAAGTGCAAAGTTGCAAAATGTTCTTACTTAATATCATCAGTCCTGAGGTTTAGTGAAAAAATACAGTGATTATTAAAAACATATGACCAAGAGTGGGCCACACAGTTCCTCAAACCTGTTCTACCATTTAAAAGATATTGTGTAGAATAAGTTGACATTATATCATAAATATACTTTTAGTATATATATTTTTAAAAACAAACACCAACCCTGAGCGTATGATCCCACGATCCTGAGCAGAAAGCAGTGCCATCAGGCGAAACCCGCAAAGTGCTGACCCGGTTCTCATGTCCAAACAGGATTGACACTCGTGTTCCTTTCAATACATCCCACACATTGATGGTGTAATCGTTGTAACCAGCAAACAAGAGGCGACCTGGAGAATAGTGCAAGCATATGGCTTCGGTGATCATTTTTATCTTTACAACCTCGGTCCCTCATGATTCTGAACTCTGGATCTCATTCCATACCGACAGAACAGAATGACAAGAAGAGTCTTGTGCATTCTGTCACAAGACCCTCTATCATCCTGAGGGAAGGTGAAACATTGCAAATAGCTGGTTCAAGGATAGATTATTTTTTCACTGCGCCTGGCAAACCACCGCTCCCCACATTCAGCAAGGAGGAACAATTGCTGCGAAGTCTGTCCTGAGCTATTGCACTGCTCCTGGATTTTCTGGGCCTCTCCAGGAAGGCTCTTTAGGTTCCTCATTCAAGAAGGAGAAAATGAACCATTTTTAACAATGTAGCAAACGGGGGAGGAATAACTCTCATGGCCTCCAGCCCTCCCAAGTTACCTCATCCTGTGCCCCACTGGAGGGATGTCTTGACAGGTTTGGTGCAAGGGCTCATGCTGCTAATCCTACAGATGGGGCAAGTGCAAAAATGATTAGTGTTGGTGTTTATTTTTAATTTTGAAGTCCTTCTCCCCAAACAATGGTCTAAAAGCTCGGAGCTTAATCATTACCACAACACTTATATTTCCCAGCTCTCATTCTGCAATCCTTCCCACCTCTACAGTTTTTGCTACAAAGCAAAGGGGAGTTCATCAGGAGGGCACTGATGCTATCCAAAAGCATGGTGCCAGGGGCATCACGTGTCCCCAATGCTAAACACATACAGAACCTCTTGAGGTGCAACTATTCAATGTTCAGCAATCACTGTTTTAGAAAACCATTTATGTACATTATTCAAGCCTGTCACTTATGGACAAAAATGGATTGGTTAAACATCCCTTTTGCATTTTCTCTCTAACTTTATTGAACGATTCAGTCAGACCCTCATCTCTTTGAATAAATGACATTTCCTTTTCACTGCTGTCATCAACATGTTTTTGTTCTGAACCACAGTTATACTGAACAAAAAATATTTTGCTTGGAAACTCCCCATAACATTAAAATTCCTGAGAGTGACCAACAATATTTTGAATTGGGTTAGTTTTCAAACGTAGTTTATGAGGCCTTTCAATACTTATATTTTATAGCTTTGTTACTGCTTTATTATTTTACTGCTGGGAGTAAAGGGATGGACCTTTGTTTTGCAGTTTTAAAATTCTTCCATGTAGCCTGTGTTCTGTATTTTGTATGAGTTGAATGCAATAGATGTTCTTACACTGTAAATTAATTAATTAAATTATAATCATGAATCCCTTGCTGGTTATTTTCTGTGAACAGTTTGATCTTTTAGTTCCTCAAAGAGAGTTATACTGCCATTGCATCTTTACACAAACTTGTGCCATCAAGTGGTCTGCAAGTTTCTACCTCTCACTCAGGCAGTCACTAGTACTAAACCTGATGGAAACAAAATAGCGGGCCTAGTGGGAGCCACCATGTATCCTTGGAAAAGGCAGGTTAGCAGCAGAATAAAGAACAAGCAAGTATGAGAGGATCCGTACATGGTTCTTTCACTGCATGTGACAGCAACAGTCTTATTAAAATTGTAGAGATTAATGAGCATCAATGTATACTCAGATGGCACCAAGACAGGGCACAATCTTGAAGAACACAAAAATATATTGATGCCAACCTCCAGCTCCTACTCGAAGAGATTTAATGCAGGAGGCAGATGCTGTTGGATGTGGGTGCTATTAAGATTGGCATAAATATCAAATGGAGGGAGATGGCACTACCTCTGTGTGCCATCTCTGTCAACCCTGGGTCTGCAGGCCACCACTGCAAAAGAGCATCAACACATTCAACAGAGTTGGCAAGGTAACCGGGAGGCTGGCTTCTCATTTTCTTCCTTGCATTTCGACCATGAGCACAAATCTCATGCCAGCACCAATTATTCCTTTCTCATTACATAATACCCAGTCTAGGATGGCTTGTTCTCTAGTTGGTTCCTCAACGTATTAATCCAGAAAACATTCCCATATACACTCCAGGAATTCCTCCTCTATGGTACTGTTACTAATATGATTTGCCCAATCTATATGCAGATTAAAATCATCCATAACAGCATCTCTAACTTCCTGCTTAATGACATTCCCAATATCCGCCCCACAGTTTGAGGGTCTATATATAAGACCCACCGTACGTATACAGATTCCACATTGCCGGAGCTAAAATCCTTCCTAACTGTCACGTTAATTTTCTCTTTAACCAGCAATGCAATCGTTTGCATGCCTCCGTTTGTGTATTCAGTGAGACTATGTTCTGACATGTCACTTTGTCATTGGGAGGTGGTAGTACTCACTGTTGCAATAGCACAGATTAAGGAGAGGGAGCACATTGTGTCCATCAATGCTCTCAATACCTTTAGAGAGAGGTGGTCACCACAGGGAATACAGTGCTTCGTTTCCCCATCCAACTCCATTTTGATATAGTCACATTCCACTTTCTCCACCCCCGCCTCACCTTTGTTGGTTCGCTCTGCTTGTAATAGGCTTTGTTTGTAAAAATTCAATTGGTTACATGGGTGATCTAGTGGTGGTGGTCGTTACTAGTTTAGAAATAAAGCAAAGAAGAACGGTGATTTTGGAGTGGGAAAGTCGCTCAGCTGTGCGTAATAAAAAAAATGGACAACACAAAGGAGTGAAATACAAGTTTAGATTCACAATGTTTTTTTCAGCCTTTGAATGTAATTCCAAATTTTTAGATTGGCCACTTAAGCCGTTAAAATTATACCCACCACTGAGTGAAAAGTCCACACTGGAGGCACCAAAGATGATACTGTCCTTTGAATAGACAGCTACTTCTCTGTCAGCACGGAGATCATACAGACGACACTGTAAAACAGGCAAGAGTCTTACGGAAACCTCAAATTATTGTAATTTCAGATACACCTTTTAAAACTGTAGGGATGCTGATGGTTTAAAGTTGGTCAAGGCAGAATGGGGCACTTTAAAAGATATTCCAGTTTGAGTTCAAAATAATCCAACTCTCAAAAGACAGATCCTTTAGTTTTTTTTTGAAGGTTGCACATGATTATAAAGGGCAGATGCTTGGTAATGGTTTTAAAGATGTGGTTAAAGTACTGGGTACGACTATGTATATTATTTCTATGGACTTCCAGCAGACAATTGGTAAATTCTCATATCTAACTGAGTGGAAGTAAGAACATTGGCTAAGTGGAAAGTGACAAGATGGTACAGATAATGGGCAGATACTCTAATTGGCAGGATGTGACTGGTGATGTCCCACAAGCTTGTGTGCTGGGGCCTCAACAAGTCACTGTATTCATTAACTTGGACGATGAGTTTGAAAGACACATATCCAATTTTGTAATGACACAAGTACATGCGGTACAGTAAGCACTATGCATTGGACTGAATAATCACCACTAGAGATATTGAGACCTTAAATGGATTGTCAAAACTGTGGCAATGTGTTGTCATCCACTTTAGCCCTGAAAAGATCTCTGCTCCACAGTCACTATGGTTGCCATGGAGGAGGGGATGCTCACAACCCCAGTTAATAAATATAAGATACGGGAAGCAGGCCGTTCAGCCCATCGAGCCTCCACCGATCTTCTGAAGAACATCCCAACCAGACCCTCCCCCTATCCTACCCCTGTAAACATGCATGGCTAACCCACCTAGCCTGCACATCCTGGACACTATGGGGCAATTTAGCATGGCCAATCCACCCAACCTGCACATCTTGGGACTGTGGGAAGAAACTGGAGCACCCAAAGGAAACCCACCCAGACACGGGGAAAACGTGCAAACCCCACACAGACAGTCGCCCGAGGATGAAATCTGTGACCCTGTGACCTCACTGGGGGGTCGTGACCCACAGATTGGAGACCATTAATTAAATAAACTGGAATTGTATTCCCTGGAATTTAGAAATTCAAGAGGCATCTTGTTGGGTTGTTTGGGGATATTTCAGGGAGACTGGGAGAACCCACTTTCACTAGTTGGTGAGTTTAGGACTAAGGACATAGCTAACAAAAAGATATTTCGGGACTGAAATTAAGAAGCTGTGGGTCTACCTATAGCACATGGACTGCAGCAGTTCAAGAAGGCAGCTCACCATCACCATCACCATCAGCATCTCAAGGGCATGCCCACACCCCATGAACGAATAAATATAACACTTCAATACAAACGAGTTAGTTGGAGTTTGGAACGCTCTTCTTCAAATAGTAAAAGATGCAAGATCAATTCTTAATTTTAAAATTGTGGTTGATAGATCTTGGTTAGCCATAGGTGTCAATGAATATGTGCCAAAAGCGAACGTATGGATTTAGGCCACAAATGAGCCATGATCATACTGAGTGACAGTTTCACCTTGATGGGTTAAACAGCCTAATCCGGTTCTGATCTCCTTGTATCCCTCTCTTCTCTGCTCTGCCCACCCACGTCCACTTCAACTGGTTACAGAGTGCTTTCAATTGCCCGTATTTTTGTATGCTGTCCTGAACGCACTAAAATTGAGAACCGCGACCTCATCTTTAACCCATAAGCCGCCTCACCTCATCTTAACTACATATCCACCTTCAGGCTAATTTTACCTCCAGTGGCCAGCCATCCTTAGACTCTAGTCTTTTGTGGAATCCCCAACTCTTTGTCCACTCATTTGTAGGAGAAACCTCAGCTTCCATTGCCGCACACTCTGCTGGTTCCTCCCTGCAGCATTTCTCCTCCTTCCCATTTCTCTCTTCCCCTTCAAAAGCTCTCTCATAAACAAAACAAACAAAACATATTCTCAACTGAATATTCAACTACCTCTAAAGCTCTCCCATCATGGCCTTGCACCTGTTCCTTACACCTCTCATCTTTTTCTCTCTCCCCACCTCCCCCACACTCCCCGCCCTATCTAAAATCCCTTGGAACACCACACTAAATGCTTTACATAACTGTATGCTGCTGTTGTTGGCAAAGATTCACAGACACGGAGTGACTTCCTGCCCACCCACCATTCATAGAGTGGATATCTTTGTTTATATCAATCATCGATGGAACAAATAATCCTCAAAGCTCCTGAGTGTTTGATTACATCTGAACCAAAAAAAAATTGGCTAATTTTCCGCAAATGTTTCCAAGATCGAGAGCTGATAGCTTCTAGCTCGAGAGAGAAAGGTTAATCTTGTTGATTAAAAAATTCTGAAGGTTTACAGCATACTGACTCCACATCAAAAAGTGCTGCCTTGGCTGTAAAACAGTTTGACATGTTTGTTACAAAGTGCTAGATAAATGTAAGTCTTTCTTTTCTCATGTAAATTCATCACAATCACACATAGGTAGTGTTCCTGTATTCTCAAATGTCAGGATGCGACATTGGGGTATATTGGTATTTCTAAAGTTTAGTTTTATTCCTCTCTGCTCCAATTTCCTCGCTTGCATATGAACATATCCCTATCCCGTACGTATCCAGTCAGAGTCATCAAAATTAAAATGGAAACAAAATAAGAAAAGATTTTGTTGTTTTCCTTCAACAAATTAAAGGCTTCAATCAATTCTGTGGCTTCTGATGTCCATGATGGGGACTAATCCATGAAATGATAGGGAATTTCTGAACTGACATTAAATGTTAAAATAACCCCATGTAGTTCTGTAAACTTCCAGCTCAAAGTTTAAGAGCAATGCACAATAGTCCAGATCCGATGAATCACTCTTTTAGCATGAGTAGAGGGTATTTTCCATTAGCAAGATGCTGCCGTCAGTTCAAAGGGACATCTTACTCACAACAGAACTTAGCTACTGTGTGCCTGTGTTTGAGTTTTGATGTGACGGTGTATTAGGTCATACGTCCCAGCAATTGGTTGAACAAATTGGCAGCATAGTGGCTGAGTGGTTAGCACTGCTGCTTCACAGTGCCAGGGACCCAGGTTCAATTCCACACTCAGGTGACTGTCTGTGTGCAGCTTGCACACTCTCCCAGTGCTAAATTGCCCTGTAGTGTCGAGGGATGTGCAGATTAGCCAGGTTAAAAACCTCATGCAGGGTTATGGGAAGGGGGTGGGGTCTGGTTCTAGTTGGGATGCTCTTTGGAGGGTCAGTGCAGACTCGATGGGCCAAATGGCCTCTTTCTGTGCTGTAGGGATTCTATGATTCTAACAAATCGAACAACCCCAAAGGGAATCATACAGGGGCCTGAGTGACGTGAGTTACAAGAATATGTGTGACACAGTGGGATGACAAATACAAAAAGACTCATCTCAACATTGAGTTCAGCTCACTCCACCTTTTCACAAGCAGGTATGGGTGTCAGGCAGCAGTCAGATGCCAATTGACGGGGGTTAACACTTATTAAACATCTTGCTAATTCCACACTTGTTTTATTCCTTACCAGCCTCCCGTCTTTCCAAACAAGCTAGATATTCGAAAGACTCAACAAGGAAACTAGAGTGGGTATCTAGTGAACTCAGCTCACCGCCTGCCCCAAATGAGCTTCACACTGGACACTGGGCAACAACATCTCAGGGCATGATCCACAAGGCCCAGCTTCACCAAGCCTTCATCTATGACATTGGCTTCTTACATCTGCCAACACGGCCACGATGGCATCTGTCTGATTCACTGGACGGCTGCCCATGTGGCAAGGCTTGCATTGTGGGGTGCACTGCTAATGTGCCACCAATGACTGCTCTGAGACCTAACAACCCCTTTTACTCCTCATGTTCTCAACGTAAGTCCGTTCCACTGGAAGTGCTGGGTCTTGCTGCTGGTGGGCAAATAGCATTGAGTGACTGCAGTAGGGACACTGCACTCAGGGACAAGTTCTTAGCTCAGAGAATAGGTCTGGCTACATCTCAGGGCTCCTCACTCACTCTCGTGGTGTGCACTCATTTTATGCTCAGCTGCAAGCTCACACCATCCATGCCCTGCCTTGTCATGCAGTGCCATACCTGTAAAGACACTGGCATTTCTGCCCAAGTTCACTCCTGCCGTTTTATGCACAGACAGGCTGCTTGTTATGTTAACCAATGTTGACCCAACAGAAGGTTTTGGTAAATGGCCCATGCTGAGAATGCTATGTTTCATCTGTACCACATGCCAGTTGCTTGTGCGGCAAGCACATGGCATATTCATTTAACCAAATGGACATGTTGGAAACTGGGTGGGCAACAGTCCTCCATCCAGTTAAAAGGGAGGATGGGCACTGTTTCTGGCCAGGGGAGGACAGGTGCTGTTTCAGTCGATCAGGGGCACAAACACACATGCTCCAGGGACTTTGTCATGATCAATCCTCCACTTGGAATACTCACATTTGGGGATCTGCCCCATTACATTCCAGCGACTGTTCAGCGGACAGTCCTGTAGAACCAGAACAAGCAGCCAGCAGAACGGCAGTCAAAGAGTTGTGAACGCAGTGGGCTGAACTCTGCCCAGTCCTGTCTAGGAGCTGCTGCTCCATATCAGTCAAAAGCCTGTGCTGAACCCAATCTTACAGCAGGTTTCACGATGGGAGCCTGTTGGGGGGCAGCAGGGGCATCAATGACATGGGGATGTTGGAGGAGTCAATGCTTGGGGGGCGGGGCTAGTGGTGGAGAAGCAGAAGTATTTGTGGAGGAGGGGGTAAGGGCAATGAAAGAGGCAAATCCAAAGTGAAGATGGTGGTGGGGGGGATGTGGTTCAGCTCTGAACACATGGTTGGACACAGGAGGGGGGGATTCATTGGCAGTGACCACCACAGAGGCCCCACAGGGGCAGAGGAGAGGAGCAGGGTGGGCACCATTCAGGTTAATGCCCAGGGTTCAGGGGGCATGAACAGTAATGGACAAAGCTCAATGTGCTCAGCCTCCACGTGGTGGGGATGACTGGACATGTGATGGGATATTGTGAGGCAAAGGGGGCATACAGGATCTGGCAGAGGGGTACTTGGTGACCAAGTACAGCCTAGTGCTGATGGCGTTCACCATGATCTGTGTCCCACCATGACTTTCCCTCGTCTACAGACAGAACTGGAAATTGGCTGGAACAATACCTTGGAGGCTGGGAGGGTGGGGGGAACAGGGTTGGGGGGGTGTAGGGACCAGGGCCAATAGGAAGACCAGGAGCAGCAGCAGGTGCTTCCCGCACCCCCTACCCACCTCCGTCCCGAGCACCCGGCTCAGAGGGAGGTCATAGCCATGGGTCCCTTCAGGATCGTGAGGATACTGCACAGGAGAAGGCCTGGAGCTTTTCAGTTCCCACTTCGTATCCTGGGGATAAGCGAGGGGACAGTGTCAATGCAGGCTCCATACATCCTGGATCACAGGGACAGAACTGTGCTGGAGGCTGGAACAGGAGCTGAGGGCTGTAGGAGTGGGAGGCCACCCTCTCCCAGGGACTGGGAAAGTGACCACTGCCTTGAACATCTTTACAACTGGCACCTTCCAGGGAGTGCCCAGTGCGGGATCTCTCAGTCACACTCCCACAAGTATATTGGGACAGTGACCAATGCCATCTGGGCAACACTACACCAGATCATTTTGTTCTCCCATGACGTGGTCAGTGTTGCTGCCCGGGCAGTAGGATTCAGGACCAGAGCTGGTGCAGGGTGCCATCGACTGTACACACTTGGCACTGACAGGGCCGTATCACAACAGCATTCATCAACAGGTTCCATTCCATCAGTGCCCACGTGATCTGTGCTCACTGATACCCTTCCTGGAGCTGTGAGCCCACTACCCTGTAAGCAGCCATGACTCACACATCCTGGAGCTCTCTCATGTACCTGGTGTTTGTGAGGGTCTAGGGGCCTTAAAAGGCCAGTTACTGAGGGACGAGGGATAACCATCATGAACACAGCTCACAATGCTGAGTTTAGCTTTCAATGCTGCACTGGTCTCAATCAGGCGTTGATGGGGCAGAGTATGGAGCTCTTCCAGATGTGGTTCTGCTGCTTGGGCAGGTTGTGAAGGGTCCTCCACTATAGCCCAGACAGAGCGGGCTGTCTCATCCCGGTATGGTGCACTCTGCGCAGCTAAAGTAGGCAACAAGGTGATGAGCTGGATGATGAGGAACTAGGGAGCAGCACCATTGTTCCAAGGAGGAGGTCAGGACATTGGAGTGAAGAAAGCTGGCACTGTCCTTTATACAGACCAGCTGCGATAGGCGCTATATGTCAATCAGAACCACACTGAAGAGAACTGAATGCAGCATAGAATTGTTGACTGTTAAATATTTTAGTCATGATGCCCAAACCTTAAGCATTGTGAGGGCAAAACCTCCGTTGGCTTCATTTCTTTTCCCCTTGCCATTCTGTAAATAAAAGCTCACATCTGTGTTTGAGTTTGTGCGATTATTACCTGTACTAGGGGTAAGGTGCCACTGATGTGGAAGGTGTTCAGACAGGGTGTAGGTTGGGACTGGTGAGGGAGTGGCCCGGTGGCTAAACGGCGATTAGGGTGAGAGAAGGGGATTGTGTATGTGTGAGGGAGTGCCATCCTTGCCAGGGCAGCATGGCCTTCTGACTGCTGCGCCATGATGTTGCAGGTGAGGGGCAATGTCCAAGTGATGGGCAGCATTTCAAAGGTGTTGCGGCCGCAAAGGATGCCAGTCAAATGGTCCAGCTTCTTGAAAAGTTGCAGCTGCACTCATCAGGCAAGTATTCTTGAAGCCCAGTTGCTGTTGCAATGTGGCAACTATCCTGTGCACAGCAAGCTCCCACAGACAATGTTAGTGATGTTGACTGAGGAGCAGATATTGGCCAGATTAATTCTCCTATTCTTGGAAATTGTGGATCCACCTGAGATGACAGATTAGTTGAACATCTTACCTGAAAGGCAGCCCCTTCAACAATGCAGCACTCCCTGAGTACTGCAATGGAAAACGTCAGTCTGTCAAGTGTCTGGAGTGGGATGTAAACCCGCAGCCTCCTTACTCAGAAGAGAGAGTGTTACCACAAAGCAACACAGAACACCATGCTTGGGAATAACTGTTTCTCCCGGGAAACCACAAAACTCGAGTTGACTTTCATTTTTATAACCAACAGCTGTCTCAAAAAAAATTTACTTAAATTCACTGAAATGGAAGATTGCTCAAGAACAGAAAGTTTGAAATATTTATTTGCTGTCATCCAATGGTGGCATAGAAGTGCTACATTGGCGTTATCAGTCTAAAAATTATTCACATTTATCAGAATGAAATGACTGAGCAAGTTTAATGATTGTATCATGTTTGTCAGGACCCTTTTTTGACAAAATAAATCTCTTTTATATAAAATATGGAGGAAACAATAATGCAACTTCTGATTAAAGTTGACTTACCGTGGCATCATCTGAACCAGAAGCAAAAGCATCACCACTGGGGAAGTATCTGTTATGAGAAAATGGACTTTAGTATCATGTTTGCAACACACCAGTGTATTACTGTAATCCAAAAAGTTACATATTCTAGCTGTGTGACCACAGCTTCAATGTTAAATAGATGACCATAAGCCGTGCACAAACATTATTTCCTACATGGCACACTTACACATTGATTCACAGGTCTGACTGTAGTGCACTTGCGGCAATCACAAGTCATTCAGTTTGTCAAACAAAATGAGGAAGTTAGTTCACAAATGTCTCATGCAGCTTCAAGAATTTTACGGAATAAATACACTAACCTAACACTGTTTATATCAGATTCATGCGTCTCAAAGGACTGGATACACTGACCGGAGCGCATGTCCCAAATCATTGCTTTCTTATCACAGCCCTGCAAGTAAATAAGAATGTAAATAGATAAGAGATTGCGTTTAACTGAAAAGTATTTAGTTGACTTTAATGACCATTAACTACGTCAAAATCAGGCAGAAATTAAAGCAGAATTTCAGAACAGAAACATGTGAATGTTCACGTACAATCTACTCCTGCTGGCTCAAAGTCGCTTATTGGAATTATACATAAAATCACCTATTTGTTACTCAAAAATGATTAAATTGCATTGTTTGAATTATTTGACCATGAAATTTCTTTGTGTAAAAATGGGTGAAATAATCAGAAAGGGCTGTTATGTGCAATGTTACAAACGGAGAGTTGTATGAATATCAGGTAACTCCCAGGTATTCCCCATTTTAATGACAATAGTTCACCTTCCCGCCCACTTGTTGAAATCACCAGTTTGTACTGGGAAGCTTTATATGCTGGGGAGAAATGTTCACGACCATCGCCATCTTTGTGCACGCACCTCATTGTGCAGGATTCTATGTGACTAACCAGGCCACTGGGCTCAGAGATGGGGGCGCAAGTAAAAATAAGGTGCTCTTGTACTGGAAAACAGCCAGTGTAAAGAGCAAACTTAATACCTTTTCTCAATGACCGCATCATGTTAATGTTTGAAAATGCTGTGTGCAGGATCATATCCAATTACAAAGTCAATGTTGGGCCTACTGTACCCAATTGTGTAAGATTCCCCCTCAACCCACCCAGGTTGTGATCTTAACCATCTTTAGGCTTCAATCTTGACTCTTCAACGAAACAGCTGAAATAAGTTCAATGCCGTGTTGTATGTGATGTTAGGCCATCTCTGGAAGTATGGTTAAAAAAAATCTCAATATTTGAATGCTGGAACATCTTTTACTTTACTTCCAGGCAAGAGTGCTCAAATCCATAGTATTGGATTTTCTGCATTAATTCAGAGAATTATGAGCTTGTTCTGCTGTTAGATTTCCACTCTGCTGCCATTATGAAGCTAAGCTCCAACGATAACAGGACAGAGAGGGAGTCCTGAGACCCCCAATCTGGGGACAGGGAATCCTTTGCAAGGGACTGTTTTTGATACGTGTTCTCCACACATGCAGAAGTGGCAGAAAGAGGACACGTTCTTAGACAAAAAGAATGTGCAATGAGAAGGAGTAACCTCTTCGTTATAATGCTACACTGCATCTTCAGCCATGTGCCCATCTTAAAATCTTTCATTGTTACAGGAGATGATCATTTATCCACACTGGCCTATGGGAACATTCACAGCTAGATGCTCAAATCATACTTCCCTCTCAATATATTCCTCTTTCAACCATAAGTCACGTTTGATTTTAAATGAGCTGACTGAAGTGGATCCAGTAGCCGAGAGCAGCAATATAATCCACTTTCAGAGAATGTTTTGCACACAACAAATCATTTTAACCCTCACATTGCACTTCCAGCACCAATCCTAAATCTCTGTCCCTGATTTTCTTTTTCTTGAATACACAATCATCCTCGAGCTCAAAACAGAATTGGAAGGGAAGGAAGTGGTCCATTTTTCCCTTTAATTCCATTCCTGCAGAAATTCTTGTCCAAGGATGAGATCACTCCAATAATAAACAGGTAAAACCAGTGCACAGCCTTGAACCAACGCATGTATGCTGATCAGTAACTTTCCAGATACACCAATAATAAAGAAATGGAAAGTACCTGAATTAAATCGATTGGGGGTGGGGAAAATCTGATCATTTTAAAGAGAACAACAACAAAGCACAGCTGGAATTTTAAAAATTGAAAACTTCGATATAACAAGGGAAACTTGCCTCAGAGTTCTTTAGGACTTTTAGATAAGACTATTTCAAGAAGACATTTAACGTGTGCAGATCATAGTTGTTAATGTTGAAAGGCTTTTTATGCTATAAACTCTCACAAATAGAGACAGATTGGTCATTCGGGAAATTCAGATAGTCTCCCTGTAGCCTGTCCTATGGATAGTTGCATTATTTTTGGGGGTTCCTTTTCCTGGGAGGATCCCAAAGAATCCTGAGAATTTTTGTGGTAGCTAGTTGACTCCTGATTGCAAGACAGTTCTTTCTGTAGAAGCAATGATAGCTAAGACAAGGCATCAATTGGCCATTAAATTAAAGAACAATGACAGGTTTTCACAAAGTGATCTGTTTGTGCAGATTCTCGGTGAGAAGAAAGGGAAGGATGATCAAATTCTTTTTAATGAGATTTCAATGCATGATCTGCATATCACAGTGATCACTGTGCCGCACCACACCAGACAAGCTCAGTCTCGCAGACTCAGGTCTGTAAATGGAACCAATTATCTCCCTAAAATCCAATTTAAAGTTAATTACAGATGGAAGGTCAGGGTGGAAAATCTTTCACTGATGTTCCTATTATGGACAAGCTAAATTGAGAAAAACTGAAAATAAATGTAGAACAGATGAAGTGAAACAGTGATGTTATTTTGCCCACAGCATCGTGAAAACTCATTAAAGTGGGATATTTGGAATCACTGGAGTGGATTTTATGGACCCCTTCTGGTGTATTTGTCTGGTGGGAGGAGCAGAGCTGGACTGTGGAAGTCGTTAAATTAACCACATGGCCTTCCCACTCACCCATGACATTTCTCCCACATTAAAGGAACAGGGGTGGTGTCAGGTAACCTGCATGACCTTGGGCCTAGCGAGGATTTAACGTAGCCATTTAATGGGCATTTAATGATCTCTCATTGTTCTGTACATGGAAGCAATGTGTAGCTGTCTTGAATCAGTACTTAAGTGGCTACCGTGAAAGGATTCAGGACTCTATCGGATTCTCCCAGGAAAAGGGGCCTCAAATAATAATTCAACCATCCTTGGGAGGGACTACTTGAAAAATATCTGCTTTTCCCAAATCAGTCTCTGCTTGTGAGACTCTTTAGCATGCAGCAACTTTTAACATGAATAAATGTGAACATTAGATGTCCAATTGATAATACATTATCAAGGAGTCCTAAAGAATTCTAAGGAAAATTTCTTCTGTTCTATTAAAGTTGACAAAATTTCAATCACATTTTTTTGACTATTCTCTTAAAAGCAATCATATTTTCCCAACTTAAGATGATTAAGGGCTTCATTCTACCTCAGCCATTCTTTTACCCCGGACAGGGAAAGGCAGAGTCTGGCAGGATTTCACTACATACGGCTGTTGGGCATGGAGTATAGGATCTTCTTTCTTGTGGCACACCACTCAGCACCTTACCCTCCTCTTTAACCATCCCACCCCTATGGCCTCTTAAAGCTAATAGCCCAACTCTGGGTACAGCGGTCAAGCCTAACCAACACCCCATGACTTTGCTGGAGGTCCAGATTCCAACACCATTTCATCAGGATCACCCACAGTTCCAGCAGTGGCCACTGTTCTATTTTGGCACTTTGGGGATTACAGGAGCTGCTGGCCAATCAGATTCGTGCAGTGGTCTCACCTTGGAGCAATTAATTCTAGTCCCAGAGTAAGATGGCTGCATTGGAAAGAGGGGAAGGCTCATGTACGTGGACGGTGACTCCCTGTAAATTCCAGTCCACAACACAGAATGAGACCATTTGGTCCATTATGCCTTGGTGAAAGATTAACCAGTGAATCTAGGCTGCCCCAATCCCAAGTTTCCTCTGACCATGTTCCTTTTTCATGTGTCTGTTCAATTTCCTTTCATTTCTCACTAGTTCAAAAGGCAATGTCACAGTTACTTGGTCTCTTTACTATCCTTCCGTCTCAGTTGCCCAACCTGTAATTTTCAACATGTCAAATGAATGGTTGGAAAATCCCAGGCTTCGAGCCCACAATTTCCTGCACTGTGCTTCCTGTAAAACACCATCTCCAGTTGGCTGGGCAGAGCTGTCACTATACTTACACGAGGAGGATGCAGTGACGCTGACAGCCACAAGAGCAGAAAGCAATTTAGCTCAACCACGTTGGAATCTGAAAATTGCATTAAAAGGAACATCTGGTGCATTATTTGCTGAGATTGTGCTGATCAAAATGGGAACAAGTAAAGTTCTGTCATTAAAACAACACTCCTGCCTCACAGTCAGGAAGAACTGCTTCATTGGCTATGTGTGCTAAATGAGTCACAGAGATGTTCATGTTTTTGCAAGAAATACCAAGCAAACAAATGCTGATGAACGCAGTTGCAGTGCACATAGCAACCAGAGCAAATGATCTCCTATTTGACACTGGAATTTCCTGTGTATTTGTGCCCCCAAAATACATGCTGCAATTAACGATGTGGCTCAATAGGCAGTGAAACTTCAGACAATTAGAGCCCAAAGCTTTTCCACGTTTTCCAACTGATTCCTGCACCAAGTACATCTCTGTCCACCAGAATGAACCAATCCCCAACATGACAACCTGTTTAAATCCTCTCCTCATATTCAGACCTGATTTTTAGTTGCAGCAAGAAAGAAGTTCATTCTTCTGATGTTTCACATAAAAAAAACTTCCTCCAAGGATGTCTCATTGTATGCATTTAAAGGCATTGGTGTAAATCTCAAAAATTTATTTTTAAATTCCCTAATCACAATTATTAAGTAAATTAATATGCATGAATGATCATTAAATAAGTCACAACTTCAGTCATCTTAATTATGGAAGGAACCTATAGTGACAGTCCTTCACTTTCCCTGGGCCCCAACTGTCTGTGTTCCTTAACTCCTCAGTTTAAATTCAACTGTATTCTAATAAGATTTACAGGAAGTTTGAAACCAACTCAAATGAGAGGATGGTTGAATTTTGGGTCAAACTGTGCCCTTTGGTGAAATTCCAAGGATTGAGGGGCAAAATTGGAATCCAGTGCTTGTTGTTTAGTTGCCAAGGGTATCATCTAGTGTAGAAAAAGATGGCAATACCACCTTGTGCTGGATACCACACTGGGTGAGGGCATCAATGGACATGCAATGAATGACTTCCAGAGGTATGAATCAGCCAGATCATGACATCTAATGGCGTGCTGTTCTCTCACCAGCAATGCTATTTTACTGTTCAACACTCCAGTGAATGCTCTATTTGAACCTCATACAGCTGAACAGGTATTAGCAGCTGAAGGATTCCACCATCTTCCTTAACCAGTGCTATTTAAAGTGATCATCAACGACTCACAAAATAAATGCTGAAAGAACTGCGGATGCTGTAAATCAGGAACGAAAACAAAGTTGCTGGAAAAGCTCAGCAGGTCTGGCAGGACCTGTGAAGG
>JAHRHZ010000047.1:4146933-4163625 GCA_024137785.1 Ginglymostoma cirratum | reverse complement strand
AGGAACGTTAACTCTGTTTTTTCCTTCACAGATGCTGCCAGACCTGCTGAGCTTTTCCAGCAACTTTGTTTTCGTATCAACTACTCACAGGTTGTTGGCTAGTTAATTTCTACTCTCTGATGCTTTGATTCTGCTTGAGGATGGTGCTTCCTATTGTATTTTTGTTTAAGTGCCTAAGGTTTACAGCAAGTGAAGTGGCAAATGCTGAAGGACATATTGTTGACTTTAAAGTTTCACCAAAAATCTGTTGCTCTCAGATATTTTTCCTTGGAATAAAGTAAAACTTGGGCAATTGACAGGCTGTCACACAGAGCAGGACAAGTTGCTGGAAGAGAAAGGCATAAAGCCATATCCGCACAAAAGAGAGAGTTAACGTTTCTGAAGAAGCCTCGCACCAGACTTGAAATGTTAACTCTGTTTGTCTCTCTACAGATGCTACCAGACCTGCTGAGTTTCTCCAGCGTTCTCTGTGTGTTTGTTTCAGATTTCCCCCATCTGCAGTATTTTGCTTTTATTCCCTGGATCATTAGCCCGGATGTTGGGATTACTGGTCCATTGACATTACCACTACACCACTGCACACTGACAGCTGTGCTGCAGTGGAAGCTGAGACATCGGCTATCAGATATTACACGCATGCTCTGGAAATGATGGCTTCAATCTCTGCAGAAAGTCCTGCGCTAAATTGCTGTGGGATTCGTTCTCGTCCTTTGACATAGCACATGGCTTGGCCAGGCTTCCCCAGTGCACCAAGCATGACGCCCGACCATCAACTGTTAGGCTACTGTTTCAACACTCTGAACCAAATCGTCTCCAGTGTAATTTATGTAGATTTCCTGACCCCGGCCATGGATACAGGTGTTTAGAAGATGTCAGTCCTAACTCTATGTTGTCCTTAGTAAGCTTAGAGATGACATGAAAATTTGAGGTATAGTGGACAACGAAGAAGGTTACCTCACAGTACAATGGGACCTCGATCAGATGGGCAAATGGGTTGAGGAGTGGCAGATGGAGTTTATTTTAGTTAAATGTGAGGTGGTACATTTTGGTAAGGCAAATCAGAGCAGGACCTATACAACTAATGGTAAGGAGTGTGGCCGAACAGAGTTACCTTGAAAATGGCGTCGCAGGTAGACAGGGTGGTGAAGAAGGCATTTGGTACACTTACCTTTATTGGTCAGTGCATTGAGCATAGAAGTTGGGAGGTCATGTTGTAGCTGTACAGGACATTGGTTAGACCGCTTTTGGTATACTGCGTAATGGAACTAGATTAATTTAGGATATCTGGCTGGCATGGATGAGTTGGACTGAAGGTTCCGTTTCAGTGCTGTACATCTCTATGACTCGATACAGATCAGTATCAGAGCAGGAGGCTGAGAAATTGAGTGAAGGGCTTTTTCATCCTCACTGCCTTCATGCTATCCCTTCACAGCCTATGTAGATAGCACTTCTTGAGTTCTGAAATGCACAGGGATAAGGAAATGCTGGGCATGGGGTAGTGAATGGTGCATGCTTACAATAGCTGCAGCTATACACTAGAAGAGAAAATGAGATGAGGAGTAGGGGAAAATGAGAAACAGGATTATCAACAAGGACACCATCACCTTTGATGGCTTGAGCCCCTCCATTGGTCATGGCCTCGCAATGAATGGCTACAAATGGTCAACACCATTTCCTTCATGGGGTAACTGGCACACCTGCCCCGTCCAGTCATTCCTGCTACCTCTGGCTATCAGCTACCTTGCCCGTTCATGAGGGAGGGGAAGTGTATCTGGAGTTTCAGAATCAGGATGATGCGAGCCTTGTGGTTGAACAGCCAATACTGTATGGTTGTGAGGCATGCAGGAGTACTAAATGTTTGAGGGAGTGTATCAGTGACATAGAAAATCAAAGAGATCGTTGGTGCGTGGGAAATTGGGGAGTGGTGAATTGAATAGCATGTGTGCGACAGCTGGTGAAGCTGGTATGAAATAGCATCTGAAGACACGATCATTGTCCTCAATCCCTGGTGTCAGGTCATTGAATTTTGTGCAGCGCTGTATCCAAAACCTTGGGTTTGAATCCAGCCATTGATTGGCGTCCACTGCTTTCTGACTGTTTGTCCAAAGGATCTCCGAGACCCCTGTGAATGCAGGGCGTTCCTCCTTCTTCCTACCTCTTCCAGCACGATCTCCAGAGCAGCATGCAAAACAATGAAGTTTGCGCTCTCCCATTTTATTTCATCATTCAACGTTGCCCAGAGTATAATCACTTCCTGCATGACTGCCAGCCCTACACCTGCCACATGCACCCCCCCTTAAATATTTGCACGTTAGCTTTAAGTGTTGCTAACCATACATGACATTAGCTCCCTGCACAAACCCTAGCCTATGAACAGTGCAGTCTGCACTAGCAATAAGCTGAAATAATTTAAAACAGCAGGTAGCCTGAAGTTAGCAGACTGCAGGAACTGCAACCGACAAATACATGGCAATTGCACATCACTACCTCCTTGCCCATTTTTGGGGGCTACCAAATGTAATCCTTTTTAAAGACAGAATATGATTGCATACAGAAGGGAGTTGCTAACTTGTCTATGGTAATGTCCAGATGGCTGCTGTATGAAGGACAGAAACACTTTGAACCGGTAAAAATATACAATCATTCCTCGTAATTCTTCAAAGTAATTCCACTGACACAACTCATCAAGTCGACATTCCACACCGTGTTTCAGATACTGCATATTAACATCTTCAAAGGATCTTAATGATGTCCTTGTCCCTGAGTAAACACTCACCCCTGACACAAATGTATGGCCAGTCTCAGATGGGGCCAAGTCAAGGCAAAGGACATCTGCGCCATGCCCATGAAAGCTCTGAAGCAATTGCCCACTCTCAACGTCCCAAAGTGCACAGGTTCCATCACCACTCGATGTCAGAATCTATGGAGACACAGGAAAAGAAGACAAAAAAGGAAATCAAGGAAGCAACCACATTTGCTTTTCAAACTGGCAACAAGGTCAACACTGAGGTGGTCTTGTGGTATGATGGGTAAGTATCTCAATCTCTGGGCCAGAAGCTCTAGATTTAAGTCCCACCTCAGGACTTGATGACTGTGGAAGGTGTGCTATAATATGGCCAATTGATTGATAGTCAGTAAATGTTTCCGATGCACAAGACAGTAAGAATGGGAGAGTTTACCATGTGGTAGCTGCAGCATATCAGCCTCCCCATGTTGAAAGACTCCACTCTCAGGTTCTTGCGATGGACAAGCATTCTGAGGGTCAAGTCACATGTCACCAACAAGCCCCTGCCCCAGGCCAGGTATAACACAGGCAGGCATTGAGTAAAGCTCTCTTCAACTCTACCCCAATAATCTTCATCAGTCTCAAAATAACACCAGTTACTACAGGAGCATAACCTTTTACCATTTCCCAGAACAGCATCTTCTGGTCTTTCTCAGTAAGATTCCAATGAGTGCCAAACTAAAAAAAAAGCTTGCATTTACATATCAGGACGTCTGAACTTTCTCCACAGCTAATGCGGTGTTTTTGAAGTGTAGTTATGGTTGTTATGCAGGAAATGTGTCAGCCAATTTGTGTACAGCAATCTCCCACAAACATCAGTGTAACAGTTACCACATAAAGACCAGAAGAGAAGGAATGAGAACAGAAATTGCTGGAAAAGCTCAGCGGGCCTGGTAACACCTGTAGAGAGAAATCAGTGTTAATGTTTCAGGTTGAGTAACCCTTGCTCACTCAACCAAAAAGTTAACTCTGCTTTCTCTCTACAGATATGTCACATTTAGGCCAGATCAGGTGACAGCAACAAATTTCCTTCCCAAAAGGTCATTAGTGAACCTGATGGTTTTACCAAGATTCAACATTTGTTAAATGACTACCATTAGACCAGCTCTCTTTTGTAGGTTTTATTAAATTGAAATGTCACCATTGGGCAAGGTGGTATTTGAACCCCTGCCTCCAGGTTATAGGCCTGGGCTAGGGATTGCTAACTCAGTGACATTACCACTCCATCAAAACCTCACTGCAAACACAAGCTCCTGTAAAGCTCCTTCTAAACATGACATCCCAGTTTGTTTTGCAATGCTCTGATTCTCCAACTGTAATTTTGATGTAATTTCCAGAAAGTTGGCTTTTTAAACCTTTCTGGGTTCTGCCTTACAGCGACCATGGCAATTTTGGGCTCTCTTAAAGCACTGGCACTAGTACAATGGGCCAAAGGGCCAAATGAGTTCCTTCTGTGCAATATGATTCTGTGGCATCAGCAGTGTATTAGGTGAGCGTGAGCAAGTTCATCTGAGCAGCAGCTGGTCTCCAAGTTGCCATCACTGGACGACTGAAACTGCTGTCAGGGTTTATGGCTGGGAGGACTGAATCTATTGCAAACAGCTTCCCTCCTCTCAACCTCTCTTGAAACTGACTGTTTGCTGAGGAAGTATCCTAAACACACCAAAAGATTACCTTACACACATTAGCCTTGGTAAGGTGTCAGCAGGGTGTTTAATGTGGGAGTTGTCACAACCATGGTACAGCTTGCCCTTGTCAGACAGCACAAAACCTGGCTGAGAACAGCTTACTCAGCCCAATCCAGGAAATGGACTTGGGACCTTCCAAGACCATCAAGATCAGCTCAGGTCTGGGGGAACTTGCTGAATCATCAGGAGTATCAGGCAGGCATTTGCAAAATATTTTATTCTCTCAACTAGCTTCAAGTTTAAAAAAAAAATGCCTGTGTGATTCTTTGACAGAGGCAACAAAGAATGATAAAATGCAAAACCAATTTGTGAAAACTGGAAAATTTATCTCCAAGACACTGGAGACAATCATTTAAACTCCAGGAGAGTGGGTTCATTCATTCACGATTGAATGGCGTGTGATAATTTTTTTCTTTATGCAGACATTTCAGTGAGAAAGGACAGCTGCTCTCATTCAATCAAACAGCAGGGTCTTCATGAGAGGAGAACTAAAACAGAAACATTTCAAAATCTAAAAGTAGTAAGAGCTTACTAACGCAACTGGGTGACAAAAAGATACCTGCACCCATCACTACTGATGAATCTCATACAATTTTGCTCTCTGAAACTTCAACAATTCTTTATTAATAGCAATGTGCGAGTGTAACAAAGTATCCATGCATTGTCAACACCATACTGACAGCATGGCAAGGATGGGAGATGCTTTTGTACAGACGAAATAATTTAATACAGATGAATCACAGCTAACAACCTTGACTGCATTTCAAAAAAATGTGATGCATTTAGGATCTCCTAATAGGTGCTATATAAATGCAAGCCCTTTCTCTCAATGCTTCATATCGCAGTATGATGCTCAGCTGCCATTTCCTGTACACATGTGCCATCTAGTGAGACAAATTCATTCATCCATCTTGCCTTTCATAGCAGGATATCAGTTCGATCAAACAGTCCATTTGTGCTTTTGAACCTGAAGTCATGTTATTTTCCTGCCAAGATGCTGAATTGGTGGTCAAAATTTGTTTGAAATTGGGCCCGTAACAAGAAGGACAGACAGGAGACCCTTTAGGCTGGAATTCCAAAAGTAGAAATGCAGTGTGTTACTATAGCAAGAGGGGCAGGCTGGTGATTGGGCTTGATGACTAACAGACGGTAAGGACTGCAGATGCTGGAAGCTAGAGTCAATAAATGTGGTGCTGGACAAACGTGGCAGGCCAGACAGCATCAGAGCAGCAGGAAAGTCAATGTTTCAGGCTGAAACTCTTCATCAGCCAGAAACCCTGCTGAAGGGTTTTGGCCTGAAATGCTGACTTTCCTGCTCCTGTGATGCTGTCTGACCTGCTGTGTTTGTCCAGCTCCACGCTTATTGACACTGATGATTGGGCTTAATTGACTGAGGAATTGACTGGGTAGATAGAAAGAGTGAACAGATTTTTGGATATAAAAAAAAATTAAAAACACCCTGAACAGTGGGACTGGTCTGAGGAAGGAGCTCTATAACCGAGTAGTCAATAAACTATCTACAAAGATAGATATCTGATCTTGGTTTCTGTCTCACCAACTGGCTAAGAGCCAGACTATTACAGAATGCACGACCTGTTTGTTTCCACTGACAATAATTACTTTTATTTTACCTAGGTCAGTCATTTGCCACCTTCTTCTCTATAAATCATGAACCTGGTGTGGGGAACAGCTAGGTGGTCCTGCAAAGCTCAATATTCCTCTGTATCAAATTGCAAGCCAAATACACAACTGCCCAAAGGAGTGACAAGTGAGGTGTGCCAATACCTGGGAAAGGATTCTAACGCAGCATGCACTAGAAAGCTGGTGAACTCAGAAACACTCTATAATGACAACAAGCACCACAAAGTGGAAATCATATGATCCAATTAACTATGTCAAGCAGATTATCTCTATGCCTATTGGGGTTAAGGCAATCCATTTCCTTCTTCTAATACATTCCTTCAATTTATTCAAGTGCATAAAACAATGGAGATAAGGTTTAAACCTAACTCTGCAATAATAATGCTTATTAAAATTTATGTGAACAGAGGAGGTGAGTATCTGGGGAAGTTTCTCCCCTAATCCCTCGAACTCTTCAGTCGTTAAACATTCCAATTGCATTGAATGTTTCATTCTATCTGCATTTCTTCAGTCCTCTACATAGTCTTGACTGGTACTATGGCTCAGTGGTTAGCACTGCTACCTCACACTGCCAGGGTCACAGGTTCAATTACACCCTTGGGCAACTGTCTGTGTAGAGCTTGCATGTTGTCCCTATGTCTGCCAGTTTCCTCCAACAGTGGGCAGGCTTCTTCAAGGTCTGCAACTATCACCAGCCACCTGCAATTTGTTCTGCAATCATTTGCATGTGGACGCTGACTGAATAATAGGTACCTCTTCCCAGAGGTACAGCCTAAACTAAGGACTCAATGGGGTTTCAAGGACTGCTCCTTTCACTTCAACCATGTCTACCATGCCCCCACATATCATCGTTATTATTACTCAAGGGCTTATATGGGTGTCACTACAACACATAGACTGCAATTGTTCAAGAGAGTGGACCCAAAGGCAACAAATGCTGTCCTTGCACTCACATCCAATGAATGAACTGGGAAAAAGAAATCTCACAGCCAACATCAAAAAGATGAATGATCCTTCCCAGACTTCAGAAATATTGCAATGACTTCCACATATCGCAGAGTGACTGTTACACATGCTAACAGTGCGGCCAATTCCTGACTGGTGTTACAACACGAGAATAGCAAAGCCAAATCAATTGAGTCTCCCTATCACTGAACTCACAACACAGCAAAAGTAAAACATCTAATGATCCTCAAAATTACTCAATTGTTCCTAACTATAGTTTAGAAATAACAGATCTTGGACACAAAGTTTATAACTTAAACAAAAATGAACAATTTCTTATTTAGAATGTAACTTCAGCAGAACACAGATAAACTACAAAGTCATCTAATTAATATCAACTATCTAAGCCCAGTCTTCTCTGAACATAACTCACTCCCCTCTCACATACCGCCCAATCAGAAGAGGAAAATGGAATGGGTTTAACCATATAGATTCCTGCCAGATGTCAATTTAAAAGAAACTAAAATAATTGTCATCTGCCAGTTTCATAACCATTTCAATGATGAATACCAGACTTTCACGAAATCCCTTAATACAGGCACATAAAACTGCATATGTTGCTTGAATTTCAAAGTCACTGGTCAATGCAAACAGCTTCTGCAGATCTCTAGAGACTTTTACTAGTTTTTACTGACTGAGGTCCTATTCAGAGAACTTCCAACATGTCGATAACTGGAGCATAACTATACAGAACAAAACCAAAACAGCTTCCCATTCGGCAGATTCTAAAGCAAAACAGCCTCCTGCCCAACACCCTAGTCAGCACCAGTTCATTCTTTTTTCTCTTTTCTTTTCAACATTCTCTATGGTTGGGTGGTCAGCACCACTTCTCCCTTGACTTATCAATTCAGCATCCACCCAGCTGCCAGTCCCTGAGTGTAGCAACATCTGTGTTGAATCATCTACAATGATGATTCAGAGCTCAGAGCAATAATTAATCTGCATTGTCTTTCCAGGCCAGTTCCCAAAAGCAAATATCAGTCTTTTGTTCTCTTTTCTCCTATAGCTGTGCAATGATGGTTTTCTAAATTAAGCTCTCTATCAATTTAATCACCTCCACCACAGAAAATCACTAACTTTTAGCTTTGTTCTTCTCTACAATTTGTCAAGAATCAAGGCATTCACAAATACGAGGGATGTGATAGCACTGGAGAGGGTTTTTGAGGAGATCTGCCCGGGCCGGAGAGTTTCAGTTATGAAGACAGATTGGAGAGACTGGGTTGTTTTCCTTGGAGCAGAAGAGATTGAGGGGCCCACGATTAAGAAGTATAAAATTATGAGGGCCATAGACAGGGTCAACAGGAAGAAAGTTTTCCCCTTGAAGGAAGGATCAATGACTTGGCATATAGGTTTGAGGTAAGGGGCAGGAGGTTTAGAGGGGATGTGAGGAAAAACCTTTTCATCCAAGAGATAGTGGGAATCTGGGGCTCACTGCCTAAAAGGGTGGGAGAGCCAAAAGCCCTCATAACGTTTAAGAAGTATTTCAATATGCACTTACAATGCCAAGGCCAAGGCATGGAAAATGGGACTTTAACAGCAAGGTGGTTGTTTTTGACTGGCAGGACATAATGGGCCAAAGGGCCTTTCTCTGTGCTGTAGGTCTCTGTGACTCTAGGATACATAGAGTTAAGCTCTCTAACATGAATATTTTTACGGCACGCTCTTAGATTTATTCTAGTTACTTCCTTTAGTTTTTGGCATGTTTTTAGATGAAATTCATTCATTTTGGAATGTTTTCCAACAGTCAATAATATAACAGCTCACCAAGATTGATTTTCTAAATCCTTTGGGGTTGATTAAATCAAACTCCTACTGTTTGTGCCTCAATCAATCCCAGTAGAGGCCTCTGGGTACATTCTACAAGTTTAGCTGCTGCCATGGTAACTGGTTTCAGAGCCACTGATATCTAACCATAACCACAAGAGAAGACAAGGAATGTTTCTAAAGAAAGGTTGGACTATATCAAAGGATGAGTTAAACTGAGTTAGCAATTTTGCAGAAGGAAAGACTACATCCCACATTAATGGCTTACAAATATAAATACTTTATAATGCTTTCAGTTAATGTGTCAAGCTGAGGGATGTACAGAATACTCAGTGGGAAGCTAACAATACAGGGATACAAGACGATGATTCATGAGTGATTAAGTCGCAATAATGATTAAAAGCTCTGTTTTTATGATTAGAATTGTTTACTGTACAGTTCCCCATTGACTAATCGGCTAACATTAGACACATCTTGCCTTGAAGACATTTTCTCTTCATCATCAATGTTCAGGCTTAGTAAACATACTGCACTGCACCATTCCAAGAACAAAATGATGATGGAAAATCCTTGTTCCTAACTGGGAATAAAGCAATGTATAATCACAGGCATTTACAGACGAGGTTATTTGGGCCATTACATTAGTACCGGAGCTAACTTTCTATCCATAAAACCATACAAAGTAGGAGCAGATGGAATCCATTTGGCCCATCAAGTCTGTTCAATGAGATCATGGCTAATCTGATAATCGTTCTGATTTTGGTTTTATTGTCACATGTATTTTACAGTATGAATACAATAAAATACAGTGAAAAGCTTTCATTTGTTGCCATGAAACAGCGCCATTTTGAACAATTTGAGAACAAGGAAAGATATGGCTTGAAGAGAATCCATCAGTCTTGAGCCAGTTCATCACCGCCAACGACACCTGCACCACCGCTTCGCTGCCATCTACACTGGACCCAACCAGCATCGAAGTCGCCAATCCTCAGGCACCATCTTTACCGCTGGGCCAATAGTCCTACAACAGCACCTCACTGCCGCCTGTGTCAGACCAACCAACATCAGAGAGGCATCCCTTGCCACTGGGCCCACCTCATCGATGTTGCCCTTCCACCAACACTTCACTGCCGTCAGTGCTAGACCCAACCAACAACAAGGGCGCTGACTCTCGGGCACCATCTTCTGCTGTTGAGCCTACCCTGCCGACGCCGCCTCTGCCAGTGCAGTGGCCACCAATTCCACATCCTGTGTTTGCTCCAGAAAAGTAAGTAGGGGCTCACCCTCCTCCGCACTGGGCCCACTCGAGGGCTACGGTAAGCCTGCCCGAGGACTGTTCTTTCAGCCTGGCTTCAGGCCACTCGAGGCCCGTGCCCTGGGTCCGTGCACAGCTCCCTTGCTGCTGCCAATATCATTCAAGCTCCAGACAAGGTAAGTAAGTGAAAGAAAAGAGACAAAAAAAAGAAGTGGTCGGAGCAGACGAGCTCCAGCATAGGAGCCCTGCTCCTCCGCCAACCTTCCTGCCTTATCCCCATTATTATTAATTAGAAATGTGTCCATCTCAGCCTTGAGTATTCTTAACAATGACGATCGTTTGTGGTAAAGAATTGCACCGGGTCACCACCCTCTGTGAGAAGAAATTTCTCCTCATCCCTGTCTTAAACCCCTTACTCTGTGATTATGATCCTCAAAACCTGTCTATTCAAATTAAAACTTTTTTGGTGTACTCTTCAGGGTATTTTCTTCTTTAAGTATTTATATAATTGCCCATAAATTCTGCGACCTACTCAGCTTTGTGGTTACATATTTCAACGAGCATTACAAATATCCAAGCCCCACCATCGACAGACAATATTCGTTTCCCCTTAGTGCTCAACTCTGATGAGCAGTCACAATCCTGAACCTTCCCCTCTCAAAGACGCTTCAGACTTGTGCAGCATTCCCAGTTCTTTCTCCGTTCGTGCCAGACTTCCAGCATCCGTGGGGGTTCCATTTTTGGAAGCATTTGTTTCTATTTCTCTCACTCTCTTCCTTCACCCGGTCTCCCACCATCCTCCTTCATTTTGTGCATTCAATCTCTCTCTTTTTGTTTCATTCCCCATCAATTTCTCCACTTCCCATCGCTTTCATCTCACTCTCATTCTTTCTGTTCTCCTTTCTGCCAATTTTAGATGAGTAGACATGAAAAAAAGGGAGCTCAATGGACCGTGTTCAAAAACAAATCAGTGGTGCCATTACATCTCCTGTAGGCCCTTTCTCCAAACAATGCAATTGCCAGCAAACCTGCCTGTGATTAAGGAGACCCGTGGTTCAACTCCAACTCAAGAACTTCCTGGCTGCAGAAGGAATGCTCCTGCTGTTTGATGGAAGCAATTAATCAGCCTGAAAAATCCTCCCTGTGCCCCATACCTTTCTCCAGGGTGACAAGTGTCTGAAGGTACACACACGCACACACGCACACGCACACACACACACACACACACACACACACACTCGTGCACATATGGGGGTATTACAAAACAGACTTGAGCTGAATAAAGATATAGTAAAACAAATGATTAAATGCTTCAGATAAGTCGACACATTAGGATGTTTAAAAAGAGCGTATGTCCTACAAGGGGAAATCCACACCACCATAAAGAAGGGCTCAATAGCCTGCACTTGACCTTGGCTGTTATACCCTGAAAAGTTTCCCCTTCTTGTTGGTGGAAAGTGAGCCAACCCTCTTAAATGACTATTCAAAATGAAAATGCTGTACCTGACTAGCCTTACCTGCATGTCTGAATTAGTGAAGCTACAGGCAGACAGGTAGTTTGTGTGCATCGCAACAGATTTCTTCTTAGCCGCCATACTCTCATTTTTATCAAAAGTCAGAGGGTATACGGAGCACTTGTTGTCCAAGCCACTGGGGAATAAAAAAGTGAACAGGTTGTCCAGATGTCTGAACACAGCACTGCAAAGACTCATGACTGGTCCTGAAGGTCCTAGCAATGATAAAGCACAGCAAGACCATTCAACCCATTAGACCCATTCAAACCTAGCTCTTCAACTGGAACTTGTTCCTTTCACACCATTCTCCTGCCCATGCCCCATACCATTTCAGATGGAGTGAAAAAAAGATATTCCGTTGACTTGTAACTTATTTCTAGGGCATACCAGTTTCTTCATCACAGCAGACCTGTGGAAATCCAGAACTGGCCAACAGCAGGAAAATTACTTCTGATTTATTTCATTCAGATGACTTCCTTGGACCTTGAGCGATGTAGGGGGCTAAATACAGACTCTTCGATGTTGGGCTACAATTCCTGACATGATAACTGGATGAAACTCTTCTCTCTCTCTCTCTCAGTCTTTGTCAGAAATCCAGATGAAAAGATCACTCAAGAACAAAAGCAATCTGGTTCCATGGCAGTCCATGGCACAACAATCTCATATGTCAGTCACACGTGTCATTAATATGGAGTTTAGTGAGTGCCCTCTACACCTGGCATTCAACAGCTTAATCAATCAGATTAATCAATGGCACATTGCAATGCCATTAAAGGCTGCTCACAAAATGACTCAAGAAGTTCTCAGTGCCCCTATCCACTCACAAAAACATATTCTATTCTGCTTCAAGCCTTTCCAACACACCCTCAACCCAACGTGCCACTGACTCATTCTGAGTGCTGGCCCATTCCCTGGCTGCCCACTAAGAATACCTGGTGTGGGGCACCCTTGGCAGCCTTCAGTAGCTTAGGGTATCACGGCAATTGGAAAGGGGGCCAAGGAAACCCTCCACACATACCAGTCTCTGAGCTGTGCCATGGTTGGGTAGCATTGAGGTAACCAAAGGCAGGTCCTCAAACCAAGGGCTGGTCCTCACTTGCCAAATGGGCAATGGGCACGCACTCCCTGCGTCTTTTTCACTTGGGGAAGACCTGTTCAATCAAATGTCTCTCAACTGGTTCAGACACCCTTTCTGGTTGGGGGCGGGTGGTTCCCATCATCAGGGAGCCTCTAGATGGCTTGCTGCAGGCTACATTGCTGGGTCAGTGATGGTAGCTGCTGGGAATGGACCCACCAGAGGCGCAGTATCAACAAGGGACCCACCAGAGGCCCAGGCCACATGTAAGTGAGGGCAGGATGGGGAAAAGTGGGTCAGCACAAGGGGCTGCAAGAATGGCCCTCCCTGGTCCCCCAGCACCCAGTGATGGGTCCCTCGATCAGGCGCTGAACATCTTTGAAGGATAAATTCCCTCCGGAGTCCACATGCAACCTCAATATGGTTTGTTTTGCAGACACCTCGTAGGTGACCCATCGCTGGGTGGGTACCCAGGATTAACTGCTGACTGAAAACTGGGCAAGCCATCTGTGACTAACCCACTCCTGATTCAATTGGAGCACTCCCCCTTCCAATTAAATAGCCTCCATCTCTGAACCTGCCTGGGGTGGGGGCTGGACATTAAATTCCACCCAAAAAATGGAAACCAGGGAATATCACCATACCTTCTAGCAAACCGCTTAACAGTAGCGGTGGGAGTCAGAGCAGAGTTTGCTCAAACTCCTGGCTTATGTTGGTGGGTAATCACAGAGGTCTGAGATATTTTTCTGAGCAGGTGAATGAGCACTGGGAGATTAGAGTATTGCTGTAATCCTTTCCTGATTGGTTCTGCCAGTGATCTTTTGGTTGGTCACTTATTTTAAGTCACTATTCCCACACACTGGGAATACATTCATTAAGGTCCGTGGGTTACACAAAAATATTTCATTAACACAAACGGTGTAAGATGAAATAAGGCACGCTAGGATAATCAGCAAACACACAAACCATAATGAAGCCCCTGACAGAATACCATCAGCATCTTCAGGACTTGGCACAGCTGCTGTGGAATGATTTCCCCAGAAAATATATGACCAAAAATAATGATTATTTCACCTCACACCCTCTCACCCTTTTCAGGGTCTCTTATGAATAAACGAGGGGGACACGTCAGCTCAGTTGGCTAGACTGCCAGCTGGGGGTTCAGATTAATGCACAGAAGCACGGGTGGGATTCCCATTCTGGTTGAGGTAGATATGGGAGCTGCCTCATTGTTCTGCCCCAGGACACGGTAAAGCACACTGTCAAAGAGCAGAGAGAAAATGGTTCAGGGTGAAGCATCCACAGAGAACATGGTGGGGACTCACCTTTGTGCAGAGCACAATGAATGCACACTGTCTGGTGAACTCAATGATGCTGCACCCAAACCTTCAGGATCACTGACCAGGGAACTGGGGATGAAATATATCCTCTGGGCAGGAGGAAGGAGGAAGCACAGAGTAAGTGACTGTAAATTGGTCATCAGGTGGTTGGGAAAATCAGGCAGAGTGCAAATCTAGTTGCTCGTTCACTGCCATTCTTTAGACCTGATCCCCAACTTCAACAAGACTAATTAGACCCCCATGCTATGACCTTGCTTCCAGTGTGTGCTCCCTGACTCTAGGTTCTCTCTGAGTACACCTCAACATAACCCTGTTCTCACCAGCTGGAGTATTACAATCTTGCTGCAATTTCCACGGAGTTTCACCAGTCACTCTGCCAAGAGGTAAGAGGCATCAAAAAAGAAAGGAACCTGCGAGCAATAATCACCAAAGGCGGAAGCTTGATCATTATTGTGTGACAGTGGAGGACAAAGGATGCAGGTATGAGTGGCCTGTCGCACTGACCACTCTTGCTTCTCTCCAGGGCCACTGGCAAATTTAAAAATTGATTTACCCTGCATCCAGGAGGGGTCTCGAGTGCACACTATCTGCCAGAAAATACTTATTTTCAACAATATTGTCCATCTTGCATTAGAAAGCATCTCCTATGGAGTGGGCTTTACTGAAGTGGTCCTTTTGCTGGATGTACCAGATACTGCAATGGGAACTGACCACAGAGTCTTGGCTGTAGGGATGTCAACAAATCAAACACAGGACTTTTGGTTGCAGTCCTACAGAGTGATAGCAAGGCTCTTTCTTAGCTAATTGATCTTCTCTGGGACTTCATGGAGATGATTGAACAAAACACAAGGGAAACAAAAGCAGGTTGACATTCAGGATAGGAGCAGAAGTCGGCCATTCAGCCCCTTGAACCTTCTCCATCATGCAATAAAATTATAGCTGATCAGCCTGAGTGTTTTGAATTCCACTCTCCCATCGACCCCAAATAACCCTTGATTCTCCTGCCTAACAAGAACCTATCTTCTTCTGACTTGAAAATGCTCAATGACCCTAGCTCCACAGCTTTCTGAGGCACAGAGTTCCAAAGTTGTACAACCATCAGAGAGCAAAAAGAAACCTTCATGTCTGACCTGAAAGGGACTTATCCTCATCCTAAATTAGTGCCCCCCCTAGATCTGGATTGATTCCTCATCCATTCCTCATCTGTCTTGTCAAGACCATTCAAGATCTTATACCCTTCAAAACAAGTCCCCCTCCCTGATCACCTCACTCTTGTAAACACCGTGGAAAGAAGCCTGGCCTATTCAACCTTTCCTGTCCTAAAGTAAGGGCCAGAGAAGCCCTGGAAGCTGATTTTAATAAACACCTGGCTGACTTTACAATTGGAAATACTGCCATAGAATTGAGAGTGTACTGGCTGCTCATGGAATGGGAAAATTGTTAATGGATAATATGAAAGTTCATGTTAAAAGAGACTGTACTCACCCACATGCAACAGCACAGCCTGATGGGGCATAGGCACAAGCCATCACCCAGGTACAGGGCATGGTCACTGCGTGTTCCTGCAAAATGCACCGTTACTAGTCAGGCAAACAGCCAACATAAACCAGGCTCAGTGAAAACAAACAGCAAACCTTGAATTCCACAAGTGGAAGAAAGGAATCTTGGTCTGAGCTGCGGGTTCAAGATTTCTGATCCCCTTAAGCCTCAGCCTACACCAAGAACTGGAAGCAGAAGCATTGCAGGAAACACAGGAGAGACGATTATCATCACGGGCAATACAGCAACAACAACAGCAAGAACCAATCCCCTGGCTTCTAGAGCCTGGCCACCAGTCTGACCAGAGTAACTCTGTGAAACAGACGGGCAGTGAAAGCTGGTGCAGGGCACAGATAGATTTCAAACTAAATAATGTTCAAACTGCTCAGCAGTCCAATTGAACATTTTTCAAAACGTTCAGTTAAAGGGATTACTGTGTGTGTGGGTGTGAGATGAGTTTGTGAAGGCATTGTGCCTCAATGAAATTCATGTGTATCAATGGGAAGGGGAAGGCAGATAGTGTGTAAACATGTACACAGGCAGAGCCTATGTGAGGGCTGTGTGTATATATGTACTTGAAGGTAATGTGTGTATGTATGAAGGCACATCCTATATACAGGCTGTGTGTGTGAGCGCAGTTTGTGATGGAATATATGTGGGTGTCAGTGTGTTCATGGGGGGTGTGTGTGTGGGAGGAGCATGTGTGTGCGTGTGTATGTGTCGTTGTATATGTATGTGTGTGGGTGGGTGTGTGTAGATGTGTAGGTGTGTGTGTGAGTGTACGTGGGTGTGTCTGTGTGAAGGTGTATGCGTGTGTTTGGTTTGTTTGTGTAGGAATGTGTGAGTATGTGGGTGTGAGTGTATGGGTGAGAGAGACAGAGAGAGAGAGTGTGGTTGTGAGCGTGTGTGTGTGTGTGTGTGTGTGTGTGTGTGTGAGAGAGTGTGGTTGTGAGGGTATATCTGTGGGTGTGAGTGTGTGTATTTGTATGAGAGACAGTGGTTGTGAGAGTGTGTGTGGGTGTGAGTGTGTGTGGGTGTAAGTGTGTGTGTGGGTGTGAGTGAATGTGTGGGTGTGAGTGTGTGGGT
>JAHRHZ010000047.1:4103354-4141007 GCA_024137785.1 Ginglymostoma cirratum | reverse complement strand
TTCCTGCTCCTCTGATGCTGCTTGACCTGCTGTGTTCATCCAGCTCTACACCTTGTTATCTCAGATTCTCTAGCATCTGCAGTTCCTACTATCTCGAGAGATTTGATATCCACTTGGAAGCTCATTTGAAGCATCAGACATGACTCAGTCAGTAATGCATTCACCTCTGAGTCAGAATGTTGTGGGTTCAGGTCCCACCCCAGGGAGCTGAGCACACAGTCCAACCTGGTACCACGTGAATACTGCACTTTGAGAGAAGCCACTTTTCAGACAAGATGTTCTCAAGTGTAGATAAAAGAGCCCATGGGACTATGATGAAGACGGGCGGAGTAGTGATTGTAATGAGGTCAGCCAGGTGGATCGCATAGATTAAGAGTTTCTCAATTGGGGCTGTTAATCTGGGCCAACTGGGGAGCCTTGGCTGATGGATGTAAACAGGAGTGTTAGAGGTTCTGTTCACTCCGAGAGCTGGCTCTGAGGTAGCTGGTCCAGTGTCAAGTGCTGTACACATGTAAATAAAGGGTGACTTGGTGACAGGATACTGGCCTTTATGGAATTATTTCAGGCAGGTGAGTTATTTCTCAAGTTCAGCTAAATTTTTTGTTCCTCAACCAACATAATTAAGTCTGCTTTCCTAGTCACTATCGAGTGCTCAATGCAAACTAGCTGCTGTGTTTCCCCTATTGGCACAGAATTGCACTTCAGGAAATCATCCTAAACTTATGAATGATGCTTCATAAATTCACATCTTTTCTTTGTTCTTTTAGTGTGTGACTCTGCAGCACGACATTCCCTAACTGATAATCTATCATTTGGGAGATGTAACTCAGTAATTTGATTGCTATTTTGACTTTGTTCTGTTTTGAATCTATAAAAGTCTACATCTCTTAACTTTAAACTCAACAATTTCATCAGCATTGTACGTGTGTTCCCCATTTTCCTTCCCACACACACCACTTATTTCTGCTAAATTCTATCGCAATTGTTTTTGCTTAACTACCAAATTTATTACATATTGCACAAGCAGCAGCCACGTTATAGAATCAAGTACCAACTCCCATCATCTGCAATTTTTACCAAATGGTATGAACTCGAAGCTATTGAGACATATTGAAAACAGCAGTGGTTCCCCACACAGATTCCAGAACTATTTCACTCATGAAAACTACTTTATCACATATCTCTTAAAAAGTGCTAGCTATTTTCTAGACTGAGACTGATTTCCCCATTCTCTCATTTTAAGTCCCTACAGTGAGGAAGCAGGCCTTTCAGCCCATTGACTCCACACTGACCCTCCAAAAAGTATCTCACACAGGCCCAGCCTCCTACCCTATCTCTGTGACCCCGCATTTCCCATGGCTAATGCACCTAGCCTGCACATCCCTGGACAATTTAGCATGGCCAATCCATCTAACCTGCACAGCTTTGGACTGAAGGAAGAAACCAGAGCACCCAGCAGAAACCCACACTGACACAGGGAGAATGTGCAAACTCCACACAGTCGCCCAAACGTGGCTCCGAACCCAGGTCCCTAGCGTTATGAGGCAGCACTGCTAACCACTGAGCCACCATGCTGACCCATTCATGCATTTTGGAAGTCTAAACATAGGTTTCAGAACATTCCAAACTGAATCTGGTGGATATGTTCCTGTTCTTGACTACAATCATTACTTCCCCTTGCCCTCATTGTTGATAGGTTTCTCAACCCCATTATCCTGCCTTCTGCCCCTAATGTTTGATCCCCTTACTAATCAAGAACTATCTGTCTTAAATATGCTCAATGACTTGGCCTCCACAGCCTTCTGTGACGATGAGTTCCACAGATTCACCACCCTCTGGCTGAAGAATTTCCTCCTCATCTCCATTCTAAAGGGTGGCCTCTTCATTCTCAGGCAGTGCCCTTGGGTCCTGATCACTCCTATTTGTAGAAGTATCTTCTCCACATCTACTCTAGCCAGGCCTCTCAGTATTCTGTGAGATTCACTCAGATCCACTCCTCATTCTTCTAAATTCCATCGAGTACAGACCCAAAGTCCACAATCGCTCCTCATATGACAAGCCATTCATTCACAGAATCATTCTTGTGAACCTCCTCTGGACCCCCTCCAGTGCCAGCACAACCTTCCCCAGATATGGAGCCCAGAACTGCTCGCAATATTCCAAATGCAGTCTGACTAGAGCCTTATAAAGCCTCAGCACTACATCCCTGCTCTTGTATTCTAGCCCTCTCAAAATGAATGCATTTGCCTTCCTAACTGCCAACTGAACATGCATGTTAACCATAAGCTTTGAATATGTTGTTACTCAAAAACAAGATGGTGCCTTCAACCAGAGATCTAGGTGTAAAAGTGGCCGAAGGACAGTGCGCCTCCTTAACCATTCAACTTGGAGTGCTGAAAGAATTGCGCTGTGTTTATAGCCAGAAGTACAAATTCATATATTTAATTCACGTGTATAGAAAACGAGAGAGAAAAACGAGACTAAGAAACAGAAAAGGGACAGAAAGGAAAACTTTTTCACATTTTGTAAAATCTCCAATGAATAAAACTTGAAAGAATGAGCCTGCACACTTTTAAATGCAAATTCAGTGATGGATTATAGTTTTTAGCACTAGTTTAAATTTATTGTAATGTTAACAAAAATGTACACTTAAATTGACAAACCCCAATTTTTTTCTGATATCTTTAGAGGGTTTCTGGCAGGCAAATAATGCAACTCTATTCCGTCTGAGTATTCGAAACAGATTGATTAAAAATACTTTCTTTTTGAGTTGCTATCACACACCTCTGGAGCAGGTGGGGCTTGAATGTGGGCTTCCATGGCTGAATCATTCAGCTTCTGGAGAAACAGGGCCACTTTTATGTTTAGATCATAGAATCCCTACAGTGTGGAAACAGGCCATTCGGCCCAACAAGTCCACACCACCCCTCTGAAGAGCGTCCCACGTAGACCCATTCCCCTACCCATGCATTTCCCATGTCCAATCCACCAAACCTGCACATCTTTGGACCGTGGGAGGAAACTGGAGCACCCGGAGGAAATCTATGCAGACACAGGGTGAATGTGCAAACTCCATATAGACAATCATCCAAGGCTGGAATCAAACCCAGGTCCCTGGTGCTGTGAAGCAGCAATGCTGACCACTGAGCCACCTTGCCACCACTTGGATGGAAACTGTATGCAATTCATTCCTTAATAATGGCGAACAGTGACAGCCTCCCCAGCATTACACTAAAGTTCAGGCCAATGTTAGAACTTGAGACTAAATTGAATAATTTTAGGTTCCACATAGACGGCAATGAAAGGGTTTTTCTTTCACTAAGTTCTTTACTGAACAAACCCAAAAATGAGACCCATCAAAATCTAATCACTAATAGTTCCCTTTTCCTGATAATTGCTCTTCTTTGTTTTTGGTAGCTTCATTGTTGCAAAATGCTGCACGGCTGAGGCGTTTTATTTCGAGAGAAAAACAAAAATGGAAAGTGGCTGCAAAAATATAACCTTAGTTAACGCCATCTGGAGTACAGCTTGTTCAAGGATAGCTAATGGGACGACCTGTACACTGCTTATCTGCAATTGTACAAACTATTAATGATCTTATCCTTCACTTTTGAGAAACCTCCAGCAGTGTTTTCAACTCCATTACATTTCTCCGAGAAGGTAAGTCAAACTAATGTAAGGAAAACAGAAATAAATAACTCCTCAAAGTTAGTACATCCCAGTAATTGTTAGACTAATGCTTCTGAGTATACACTAATTGGAACTCAGCCTCTGGAATACTGGCCAACCAGAAACCCAGGATCAGAATAGGGAATCATATCTCATCAGGATTCAAACACACAACAAAATCAGGTGGGACTGCTGTGCTACAGTGGTAGTGCCTGTACCTCTGAACTAGGGTGCCAAGGTTCAAGTCTCATCTGCTCGAACAAATGTATGACCTGAACACGTTGATTAGAAAGTTTAAAGGAAAAAACAAAAGTAGGTGGTTGATCCACACGTGATAACAACATTTTACTTTTGGTGAATTGACAAATTTCTCTTCCATGTTTTTCAACCTTGTTTGTGACCCGCCCTATTAGGTGCTCAGTCCATCAACACGTTTCTCCAAGTAGAAGTGCTGCACTCTTTCTTTGTTTGCCACACAACTCAAACTGTTGAAAAATCACATCACATCTCTAAACGTGTGATATCATCACAATAAACAAAGACGAGGTAGTTTTCCATTAAGACCATCAGATATAGGAGGAGAATTTGGCCATTTGGCCCATCAAGTCTGCTCTGCCATTTGGTTATGTTTCTCATTCTCATTCTCCTGCCTTCTCCCTGTAACCTTTGATCCTCGTCCTGATCAAGAACTTATCTATCTCTGTCTTAAATACATTCAATGACTTGGCCTCCACAGCCCTCTGCAGCAATGAGGCCTCAGCCTTTAGGATAATAGTCCATCAGCAATCGAAATACAACTGACGAGGTCACAACAGCATAATTTGCGATCTAGGTGTAATTTAAAAATACACAGTCCAATGTGGCAAACAGCACAAAGATCACTACACACAATACCGCGCCTTTCACTGGCCCAATGAATATCAGAAGTGGTCAATGTCATACCCAGTGCATTTCCAGATCTGGAGAAATGCCAGAGGATGTCTCCTTTGCAATGATATAAAGCCGATGTCTACTTATAGTGAAACACAATAATGCCCCAAAGTAGTGAATGGGTTAGCTGAGAAAGTGGCTCTTTCCAACTGGACCAGAAGTTGATGGACATGTGATTCTCACATCTCTTTTGGCTCACATTTGAAAACTTGCACTACTTCCAACCCCCGTCCCTCAAGGCTACCACTAATTTCCATACCAACAGTTTCATTTCTACTTCAGCCAGATGGCTCCATGTGTTGCAAAGTAATTCAATCAGTTTAATGAAAGGTACCTACACCACTAGGGTCAAAGCAAGTTCCACTAATTGTCCCTAGAGCATGTACTAGCCTCTTCTTATATTATTACAGACAATTTATCCATCACAGTGAAGACGTATTAACTTCACAGATTTAAACAACATCACTGTCTCTTTAAAGAGAAAAATATCCTCCCTCCCATCTCACAATTTACAGCACATTCTTGTTTATAATGCTTCATGTGGGATTACCACCTTATCTGTCAATCAAGACGTATGAGAGAATTTTAGAAGTTATTTTTAAATGAGCTTTAAGGGAAAGTGCCATAATGATCACCCCCGGAAAACTTGTAAATAAAGCACTGGAGATTGATATATTATTGCACAAGCAATTCAAAGACTTACATGTCATGCAAATTAAGGCTTTCTCAAAGTATCTAGGTAATACATAAAAGACCATAAGACCACAAATGTAGGAGCAGAAGTAGGCTGTTCAAACCATCAAATCTGCTCTTTCATTCAATGTGCTCGTGGCTGATCTGATAAATTCTCAACTCCACTTTCCCATAACCCTCGAATCCCTTACTAATTAAAAAAATGTCTATCTCAGCTTTGAATATATTTAATAGCACAGATTCAATTGTGTGCTGTGGTAAAGAATTCCACAGTTTCACTGCTCAAGAAGGGAAAAAAATTCTCCCCATCTCTCCCGTAAAATGGTGATTCCTTACACTGAAGTATGTCCTCTGGTCTTAGACTGTTACACAAGGGAAAATAATCTTAAATGTTCATAGCAACAACAGTATGTACCATCTACAAGAGGCTTTGCAGCATTTTACCCACGTTTCTTGGGCAGCAAACCTACAACCTTGACCACGTAGAAGGACAAAGGCCACAGCTGTATGGCCACATCTATAAGCTGCCCTCCAAGTTGTACGCAATTCTAAATCAAAAATATATCTCTTTCTTCATCACTGCTGCATCAAAATCATGGGACGCCCTCCCTAAGATTACTCCGGGAGGGTCTGCATCATACAAGTGACAATGATGGTGAGTTAGTTTGTGTCTGTGTTTTACAGGAGGTTTTAATGATGAGGCAGTGATACCGTACTGTCAGTGGCTGGGTGGAGACAGAGTACAGTAGGTCACAGGGAAACCTGTCAATCGTGGTGAAGGGAGACTGCAAAGAAGTGGAGCAAAACTGTGAAGGGATTTATAAACACAAATGAGGAAATATGACATCAATGCGAGGTTGGGAAGCCAACAGAGGATAGGACTATAGCTCATTAAAACTTAACACAGGATATGGTGAAAGCGACAGCTCTGCAGGAATTTATTTGCTCTGCAGTTCATACAAATAAGTGATTGGAAGCAACGAAAACATGATGAATTCCATCCTAACAAGCCTTTCTTTATAACTCAAACATTCCATACCAGAAGGTTGCCAGGTATGGAAGTTTGAGTTATAGAGAAAGGCTGGATAGGTTGGGAATTTTTTTCACTGGAGCGTAGGAAGTTGAGATATGACCTTATAAAGGTTTATAAAATGATGGGGGGTAGAGATAGGATTAATGGCAGGTGTCTTTTCCCTGGGATGGGGGATTTCAAGTCTATGGGGCACGTTTTTAAGGTGAGAGGAAAGAGATTTAAAAAAGACATGAGGGGCAAGTTCTTAACACAGAGGGTCGTTCGCCTGTGGAATGAACTTCCTGAGGACGTGGTGGATGCAGGCACAGTTACAATGTTTGAAAGACATTTGAATAAGTACATGAATAGGAAAGGTTTTGTTGAATATGGGCCATGAGAGGACAGTGGGGCTAGTTCAGTTTGGGATTATGTTCAGCATGGACTGGTTGGACCAAAGGGTCTGGAGACAATAAGAACTGCAGATGCTGGAAGTCAGAGTCTATAGATGGGAAGCTGGAAAAGCACAGCAGGTTAGACAGCATCAGAGGGACAGGAAGTCAGCATTTTGGGCAGAAACCCTTTGTCAGGACCAAACAGATCAAAGGGTCTGTTCCATGCTGTATGACTCTATGATGACAGTGAAAACAAAATACAAGTAATCTGAGGCATTGTTCCAGCAATGCTGAAACAAATCCATAATTCTTCTTAGATTTTAGCTTTAATTTATTTTTAATAATGTACGTGAAAAGTACTGGTACAATTTGCAAAATTATGACGGAGAAAATATTTCCTAGTATCATACAAGCAAGAGTTGCTTCACTATTTATTACGTTAATAAAGCTGAAGTCTACCAATTATAATGAATGCCCTCAAGAGCCTTTTAAGCTTCTTATTTCCAGAGAGTAAACATAATTAAGGTTGGTAAAACAAAGTTCTCTTCCTATTCTAGATTAAGAATTCCCTGAAATTATTGTACCACGTTTATAACAAAATAAAGAAGTTTCCTTTATGCAAACATCTGAGCATCCTCTATTCTAGTCTCAATCTGAAATTTGAGTTCAAATGAATGGAATATTCCAATTGCCAACTTGCAATTGGATTCTTTTCTTCAATGGCAAATGTAGAAAATCAAACAGCTGAAGGTGGGAACATCTTAACTTAAGCTGAGAAAGAGGCAAGTGCACATTTTCTAGAATAATTTCCAAAATTGGGGAGGCAATGATCTTGGTCCTAAACGGATGTTCTGTGTTCTTTTACTACAAGTACCTACAATAACGCAACGGCAATACAATGGCAGATGGATGCAGATTAATCTGACCTGGGAAGAACTGACAATTCTTCTCTTGTCCCGGCACCAGTCCATGCACAGCACTTTATTTCCATGGCCTTTTAGGGTCCGTCTTGTCTTCATCACGAACTGTCCGAGTGCCTCTGTTCGCTCAGCCACCTGGTGAACTGGCAAGGACAGCAGAGATGGAAAATCTGATCATCTTCAAAAAAAGACACTGACTGAGAGGTCACAAAATGATTTATATCTGAAGTGGATGTTTCACATGGTGAGAAATATTACCCCATCTTGATAATCCACAACTTCACTTTGGGAAATACAGACAGCAGATTTTTGACATGGGCTGCCCGCACTGACTCTGGATGTTGTCTGGTATCAATTTAATCTTCCTTCACTTTACACAGTTTAACCCCTAGATGAAAATGCATACTGTGCCTTCTCACACAGAATCATTTAGGAAGACTTCAATGTAAATACAACCCAGCAGTGAATTTTTCAGACAGCCTCAGGCAGCAGATAAAGACAGAGAGGTCCTGCCTCTGTCAGCAGTCTTTAGACAAGTGTCAATAACTGAAAGACTAAATGTACACAACTGCTACGGTCAGATTCAGACAGGAAAATCGAATCTGTGCACATAAACCTATCAATGTGGAATTGACATCATTCATCCCAGAAATGATTCTGAATATTGTTAAATACTGAATATTCTGTCGCCCCCTTCAGTTAATTTAAAAACCATGATCCCATTTGATGGTTTCCACCAGAAAAGGCAGGAACATAAAGACTAATTATGGGTAGATTCACAAAGCTTAGGACAATGCAATTTCAAATTAACAGATGAAGTTGAATACTACTAACTGAGGATAAGAATTACATTAGGTTACCACAAGTTCATGCAGAACTGTTCCTCCTCCATTGAGGAAATCACTACTCCACCTGAAGGTTTATGTGCTATTCCATTCTAGTAATCAGATGTACCATACCATTTAAAACAGATGGTTCCTATACTGAAATGTATCCCCATGATATTAATACTCACTAAGGTTGTACCAAATGCAAATAGCTTATTTAACACTGACAGTAGACACAGTAAGCACTGTAGATCAATTTAATATTCCTTCAAATGTACATTGTAACTCCTACTGAGAAGCAAAAGGGTTATATGCTCAGAATATAAGAGCAAGGGAAAGGACCAAATAAAAGAAATGTGAAAACAACATTGGCATCAGAACAAGTGGTCATGAAGCAAAAGGATTGTCGTGAAAATCCAACTGGTTTCACTTATGTCCTTTAGAGAAGTAAACCCGCTCTCATTATCCATTCTAGGTCTATATATGACCACAAGGTCAACTGTCATCTTCTCAGGCTAACTAAGGATAGACAGTGAATACCAGGCTGGTCAGCCACGCCCACATCTTGAAAATGAGTGACTGAAATCTTCCTGTGCATCCTATAAAATGAATTAAGAAATTTTTAAAGTTTTGCATCATTCTAGAATGCATTTCAAAGAAAGCCAAACACATTTGTTGAAGGTGCACAAGTCTTCTCAGAATTCTGAACTGTGTTGGATATTCTACTATTCATTAGCTGTCTCTCCTGAAAGTGTTGGTACTGAGGTTGTAGATTTGCTCACCAAGCCAGTGTGTTTGATTCCAGATGTTTTGTCAGCGCTCTTCGGGTGAAGCGTTGGTCTTCTGTCCCTCTTGTTATTTATATGCCTCAGTTTGCTGGGGTGGTTGGCATTACTTCCTGTTCTGTTTTTCAGTGGTTTGTGTATGAGGTTCAGTTCAATGTGTTTGTTTATGGAGTTCCGGTTGGAATGCCAGGCCTCCACGAATTCCCTGGCATGTCTCTGTTTGGCTTCTGCTTCTATAGATGTGTTGTCCCAGTCGAATTCATGCCCTTCGTTGTCTGTGTGTATTGAGACCAGTGAGAATTGTCTTGTCTCTTGGTGGCTAGTTGGTGCTTAAGCAAAGAAGGACACGAATTCGACTGGGACAACACATCTATAGTAGCAGAAGCCAAACAGAGACATGCCAGGGAATTCGTGGAGGCCTGGCATTCCAACCGGAACTCCATAAACAAACACATTGAACTGGACCCCATATACAAACCACTGAAAAACAGAACAGGAAGTAATGCCAACCACCCCAGCAAACTGAGGCATATAAATAACAAGAGGGACAGAAGACCAACGCTTCACCCAAGGCGCACTTTTGATGTTACCTAGAAGAGTGACAAAATGTCCGCAATCAAACACACTGGCTCCGTGAGCAAGTCTACAACCTCAATCCCAACTCAAGCTACAAATCTTCTCAAAAACTTTAAGTGTTGGGATTGTACAGCCAACGTTATCTATCTGCTCCGTGACCTCTGTTCAATGCAGTGAGGTCTACTTTGTCAGTTGAAGTAACTACGGCTTCCTGGTTCCCATTCAAGTAAAACAAAATGAAAACATTTCATACAGTTCAGTAATAAATAGGGAGGGAGGGGGAGGCGGATAGAAGATGGATAGAGGAGAAGACAGGTGGAGAGGAGACAGACAGGCCAAAGAGGCAGGGTTGAAGCCAGTAAAGGTGAGTGTAGGTGGGGAGTTAGGGAGGGGATAGGTCAGTCCAGGGAGGACGGACAGGTCAAGGGGGCGGGGTGAGGTTAGTGGGTAGGAGATGGGGGTGGGGCTTGAGGTGGGAGGAATGGTTAGGGAGGCAGGGACGAGCTGGGCTGGTTTTGGGATGTGGTCAGGGGAGGGGAGATTTTGAAGCTTGTGAAATCCACATTGATACCCTTGGGCTGCAGGGTTCCCAAGCGGAATATGAGTTGTTGTTCCTGCAGCTTTTGGGTGGCATCATTGTGGCATTGCAGGAGGCCCAGGATGGACATGTCGTCCAAGGAGTGGGAGGGGGAGTTGAAATGGTTTGCGACGGGGAGGTGTAGTTGTTTGTTGCAAACCGAGCGTAGGTGTTCCGCAAAGCAGTCCCCAAGCCTCCGCTCGGTTTCCCCGATGTAGAGGAGGCCACAACAGGAACAGTGGATACAGTATACCACATTAACAGATGAGCAGGTGAACATCTGCTTGATGTGGAAGGTCTTCTTGGGGCCTGGGATGGGGGTGAGGGGGGACGTAGAGGGGCAGGTATAGCACTTGCTCCGGTTGCAGGGAAAAGTACCAGGTGTGATTGGGATGGAGGGGAGTGTGGAGCAGACAAGGGAGTCCCGGAGAGAGTGGTCTCTCTGGAAAGCAGATAAGGGTGGGGAGGGAAAAATGTCTTTGGTAGCGGGGTCAGATTGCAGATGGCGGAAGTGTCGGAGGATGAATCATTGGATCCGGAGGTTGATGGGGTAGTACGTGAGGATGAGGGGGATTCTGTTTTGGTTGTTATTGTGGGTAAGGGGTGTGAGGGATGAGTTGCGGGAAATGCCAGAGACACGGTCGAGGGCATTTTTGACCACTGTGGAGGGGAAGTTGCGGTCCTTGAGAAACAAGGACATCTGGGATGTCCGGGAGTGGAATGCCTCACCTCAGGAGCAGATGCGGCAGAGCCAAAGGAATTGGGAATAGGGGATGGCCTTTTTGCAGGAAGGTGGGTGAGAGCAGGTGTATTCTAGGTAGCTGTGGGGGTCGGTAGGCTTGAAATGAATATTGGTTTCCAGGTGGATGCCAGAGATGGAGACAGAGGGCTCCAGAAAGGAGAGAGAGGTATCAGAAATGGTCCACATGAACTTAAGGTTGGGGTTAGTGAAGTGGAAGAACTGTTGGAGCTCCTCATGGGAGCACGAGGCGGCGCCGATACAGACATCGATGTAACGGAGGAAGACGTGGGGGATAGGGCCAGCGTAGCTTTGGAAGAGGGATTGTTCCACATCTCCTACAAAGAGGTAGGCATAGCTTGGGCCCATTCGGGTACCCATGGCCACTCCCTTTGTCTGTAGGAAGTGGGAGGAATTGAAAGAGAAGTTGTTGAGGATGAGGACGAGTTCGGCTAAGCAGATGAGGGTGTCAGTGGAGGGGGACAGAAAGAAGCGGAGGGCCTTTAGGCCATCTGTATGGAGAATGCAGGTGTATAGGGACTGGACGTCCATGCTAAAGCTGAGGTGTTGGGGACTAGAGAATTGGAAGTTCTGGAGGAGGTGGAGGGCGTGGGTCATGTTGTGGACATAGGTAGGGAGTTCCTGGACCAAGAGGGAGAAAATAGAGTCGAGATAGGTGGAGGTACGTTCGGTGGGGCAGGAGCAGGCGGAGACAATGGGTCGACCAGGGCAGTCAGGTTTGTGGATTTTGGGAAGGAGATAGAAACGGGCGGTGTGGGGTTGGGGAATGATGAGGTTAGATGCTGTGGGTGGGAGGTCACCTGAAGTGATGAGGTTGTGGATGGTTTGAGAGATGATGGTTGGTGGTCGGGGGTGGGATCATGATCAAGGGGGCGGTAGGAGGAGGTGTCAAAGAGCTGGCGTCTGGCCTCAGCGATGTAGATGTCAGTGCGCCATACTACAACAGCGCCTCCCTTGTCCGCGGATTTTGTGGTGAGGTTGGGGAGGGAGCGGAGGGCTGCATGTTCTGTGGAGTGGGTGAGAGGGGTGGAGAGGTTGAGGCGATCGATGTCTCGATGGCAGTTAGAGATGAAGAGGTTGAGGGAGGGTAGGAGGCCTTGGGGTGGTGTCCAGGAGGAGGGGTTGTGTTAGAGGCGGGAGAAGGGGTCAGTAAAGGGAGGGGTTAGGCTCGCGATTAAAAAGTAAGCGCGGAGGCGGAGGCGACGGAAAAACTGCTCAATGTTCAAATGTGAGTTGTATTCGTCGATGTTTGGGTGGAGGGGGACAAAGGTGAGTCCTTTACTGAGGACTGACCGTTCGTCCTCAGTGAGGGGGAGGTCTGGGGGGATGGTGAAGACCCGGCTGGGCTGGGTGCTATTGTCTCCCCGGGAGCTGCCGGCTGTGGAGGTGGTGGGCGGAGTGACATTGGCAGTGGGCGAAGCGACATAGGCCGGTAAATCTTGGATGTTGGTGGCAGCCACATCCTTGATGTCTGTGTTGTTGACCTCGGAAACAGGGGCGGCGGCATCAGCAGCAGTGTCAATGGCGTCAGCTGTACCGGAAATGGCGTACCGGGCGGCGGCGGATGTGACATCATCCGTGGAAACCGTTGGTGCTCCGAAGGTGGCCACATGGCCAATGGTGGCGGGCACACGGTGGGGAAGGTCCTGGATAGGGTGGCAGGTACCAGTAAGTTTAAAGTACTTTTGTCTTTTAGTGTCCAATAAAGCTGAGTAGAATTGTGAGTTCAGGATGTGGATCTTACCAAGAATAAAAAACAGGAGAGGTCCTTTGCAGGTCTGGGAGAGGGAGGCTCTGAGCTGCGGTAGGCTTAATTGTAGTATCTGGAGATGCCGGCGCATTGCAGCGAGTGTGTATTTCAGGAGTCGCAGGGAGAAACGCTTCCGTAGGATATCAATGTTCTGAATGTAGCGGTCATTGCGGTTGGGGCCAAATTGGGAAGGCTTAAACGTAGACTGTAGTCCGTTGGGGATGATCTGGTTCCGTAGGCAGGTACTCAGAAAGGCAATGTGGCTGTAGTACCTGGTTTGCTTCAGGACATGGTCAAGCAGTTTCAGCACCGAAGAGGTTACAAGAGGGTTGCAGTGGGCGAGAGATACACTGAGGTTTTTCCGGAGGGTGGAGGTAACTTCTTTAAGGTAGGCATCCTTAGAAGAGGCTTTGCAGTGGGGTTAAAATTGTTACAGAGATAGTAGGAACTGCCGATGCTGGAGAATCTGAGCTTACAAGGTGTAGACCAAGCAGCATCAGAGGAGCAGGAAAGCTGATGTTTTGGGTCGAGACCCTTCTTCAGAAATGGCGGAGGGGTAGGGGGTTCTGAAATAAATAGGGAGAGAGGGGGAGGCGGTTAGAAGATGGATAAAGGAGAAGATAGGTGGAGAGGAGACAGACAGGTCAAAGAGGTGGGGTTGGAGCCAGTAAAGGTGAGTTAGGGAGGGGATAGGTTGGTCCAGAGAGGACGGACGGGTCAAGGAGGCGGATGAGGTTAGTGGGTAGGAGATGGGGGTGGGGCTTGAGGTGGGAGGAGGGGATAGGTGGGAGAAAGGACAGATTAGGGAGGCGGGGACAAGCTGGGCTCGACCCGAAACGTCAGCTTTCCAGCTCCTCTGATGCAGCTTGGCCTGCTGTGTTCATCCAGCTCTACACCTTGTTATCACAGATTCTCCAGCATCGGCTGTTCCTACTATTTCTGATACAGTTCAGTACATGCTTTTGATTTTTTTCCATTTTACAGTTCAGACTTTCCTCCTCGTCTAAAACAAACCATTAACCTTTCATCATCACTGCCAGGCAGACAGCCCAGAGGCAACTGGGTCCACAACTTGCCTTCTTCATCTTACATTTATTGAGAAAGTAATTCGATCTTTTGTTGTTAGGCCATGCAAACATACCATTAGCGATACAAGGGCACAAGGATAAAGTGCTACAGCCTTCACTATCAAGTTAATCCATGGTCTATTATCCATCATATAATTGGATATTAGGATGGAATCAATGAAGAGACCTTGACAAGAGCCAAGATGTTCACAATTCCAAAAGGTTAAAGATTTGTTTTAAATGGGCCAGTACAGCCCCAAGGAAAAGAGACCTCAATCAAAACAAAAACCCAAATTCGCCACTTCAGGTTAATTTGTATTTCTTGAATTTTCTCTTTTTTTGATAAAAATATGTGCATTCAGATGCAAAGCATGCAGCGTACCCTTCTGCTGACTTTTCTCATCTCGCTAATTTTGTCACTTTAGCAATATCAGACACTGTAAATGGGACAGAAGCTGGTTTATCTGATCTATTAGAGCTGGTTGTTCGAGGTCTCATAGGAGATGCCGCTCTCTGGTACATTAATGAACAATAGATCATTTGTTGATTGTTCTTGGATACAGTCGAGCAGATTCTAGCATGAGTAAGGTATGGTGACTCAGTGGTTAGCACAGGTCCAGGGTCCTGGCTTCAATTCCATCCTTGGGCCACAGTCTGTGTCGGAGGTTGCATGTTCTCCCTGTGTTTGCATGGGTTTCCTCCGGGTGCTCCGGTTTCCTTCCAAAGTCCAACGATGTACAGGTTAGGTGGATTGGCCATGCTTAAAAATTACCCTGTGGTGTCCAATAATGTGCAGGTTAGGTGGGTACGCTGTGGTTAAAAAAAGCCCACATGGGGTGGGGGGGGAGCTGCGTCTGGGTGGGATGTTCTTCAGACGGTCAGTGCAGACTTGATGGGTCGAATGGCCTCTTTCGGCACTGTAGGGATTCCATGATTCTAAAGGAGGTGGCCATATCTGGTTGAGTAGAACACAATGTACATTGGATATACTCAAGTGCCTTCAGGGTCTCAGAAAACAAATTCTGAGCTGGTAATTCAGATCAAATATTCTAGTGAGTAAATACTCAAAAGCCAGTTCATGAAGAAATGGAGAAATCTGATGGGGACCAGAAAAGCCAATTTTGTTGATCACGGTATATTAAGGATTTGAGATAACACCGCAATTGTCCTGCTCAGAAACAGCTCAAGAATTGGTTACAGTGAAAGACCTGAGGATCAACTTGGTGGGATAAATTTGGCGTAGTGCAAGTGTTCTCAACCTTGTTGCTCCCAAGGCCCCTCTTGAGTTATGGAAATTTCACTGGACTCCTGTAGAGTAACCATTTCTTCTCTGCATAAAACCACTGATACTCAGAAGAAAAATATATAGACCCTATTTTTTGCATATAAACCAACGTTTTCCCAGCTACCTTCAATTCTGAGGAACGGTCACTGGACTCGAAATGTTCACTCTGATTTTTTCTTCAAATATGCTGCCAGACCTGCTGAGTTTTTACAGCAACTTCTGTTTTTGTTCTAGATTTAAAGGTATCCTTGTTTTGCTTACAACTTGGTTGCTAACATCCAGTCTTTCCCTTTCCTTGTTTGATATTGCCTCTTTTCTCCAAAATCCAACTGACCAGGGAGACCTCACATCATTAGCTGCCAAATCCGCAGATTCCTTTACTTTTAGCAAGCATTTTTAAAAATTCCATCTGCCTATATATGCTATTGGACACAATTTGAATTCCCGAAGACAGAGCGGATTGTAAATCAGCTTGAGAGGGGCACAGTGGAACCACACGCAGGGGATGGAGTGAAGGAGCAAAGAAAACATGGGCTTGGAGGATCGTTTACCAAAAAAACTGCTGCTAGTAATCATCTCACCGGGGAACCATGAGCTGACGCTCCAAGTCAGGGCAATGATTCTCAGTGCTGTATGCCTGACAACTCAATATCTTATTTTCATATCCTATCCCAGTTTTCCATTATTGCTCTGTGTCCACTCTGTGTGTGAACCTGCTCTGTTTTCTTTACACACTTCATCCAGGATCCTGTGTGATTACTGACAGATTCTTCCTTGAATAAACTCTCATTGGATGGAATCTCTTGACGGAAAGAGCACCTTCTGGAGGCTCCAATTATGAATGGCCTATTATTGTATCAGTTTGTCTTTCATACACATAATCTGGTTGCTTTTGGCAGACTCTTTAAACCTTTGCATGGATCACCCACGGGTTGACGGCTCCTGGTATAGTGGACAGACACTAGTTTATATAGAGTACCATGTTTAATAATTGGAAACCTCACTGTGTCTCCAATGCTCTTTTGTAGCAGGACACTCTCCTATTGCTCTGGCATTCATTTCTCTTTTTAAACCAAAGTTGCATTTAAAAGCAGGTAACATTTCTGCACTGGAAGAAGGCAGGAGAATATCTATGAGCTTGGCACCTTGTGAGAGATTCATTCACACCTTTGGGACCAATGCTCCTAAAATGGTTTGGCTGATTCCTTTCAAGTGTAAGAACTTTACTCACAATACATTCTTGATGGGGACTGATATAAATACGCCAAGCACTGTTCAATTGTTAGACCAATTCCTGAAAATCTTTCACACAGACAACACAGGGCATGCCTGGGAAAAAGCAGACATGATCTGTTTACCCTATGCAACCAGCGAGACAATTACAGATTATTTTAAAATCCACACACACACAAAGACATTTAGCAACCAGCTATATACATTTACTGATTATTTTAAATCCATACACACACTTAGCAACCACCTATACATTTACTGATTATTTTAAATCCATACACACACACACCCTTAGCAACCATCTCTACATTTACTGATTATTTTAAAATCCTTATACACAGACAGACGCACACACACTTAGCAACGACCTATACAATAACCATTTAAAAATACACTCGCACACACTATTAGCAACCACTTACGCGATTACAGATTATTTTAATATTCACACACACATCGCTCCATGGTAAATGCTGCAGTTTTTGGATTGTGCACTGGCTCAAGCTGGTGCCTGGGCTGGAGCCATGATAGAAAGTGCTGGCAGAGCAGCTAGGAGGCACCGTCCATGTTCAATGTGAGAAGGAGAGTGCCTGGGCCGTGGCGCTGCTAACCCGGGGACTGCTGTACTTACGCTCCACATCATGAAGCTTCGCCCTCTCCTCTTCCAGTTTCCCCTTCAGCGTCTCTGCCTCGTCCCTCAGCGACGATACGGTCTCGTTCTCCTGCAGCCCCTCGGTTGCCATCTTTTTGACACCGAGAAGAAAACAAGAATAAGATTTTCCTTTATAAAAAAAAAAGGCAAGGTTTCTGTGTGTGTGTGTTTAGATGCTGTTTGTTGCCGGAATGATACCCAAAGCCCAGCTCAAACAGTTAGATGGAGGCTGGCTGACGTCAGTGGGAGGATACATCATCCTCCAAATGGGAAGATTTTCCTTCTGAAATGACAAGGATTAGGAAGAGCATTCCCAGCCAGACAGTTTACCCTCCTGTATCTGTGTGTGTGTGACCTGCCTGTTAGGGAGCGGCAGTCAGTTACAGAGACGTGGGGAGCGCGTCAGTTTTAAAATGTAGCACTGCCCAGGCCAACACTGAAAGAATCCAAATGCTAGTTTACAGATTAAACACTGTATCCACCATGTCCCTCCAGCAAAACTGTCCAGGTGGAGGATGTAGACAATCTGTCCCGAGCATCTCTCTCCATAATTCCTCCAGACCCCTCCACCCAAAACTCCCTAAATTGTTCAGAAGGACGTGAACGGCGCCACCACACATTGGAGTTAACGGTGTCATTCATTCCCACATTGTATGAAAATATTAAACAGGGGGGAATGGGTTGATTTTATTATTTTGTTAGTGTCTCCCTGTCGTGGGAGGTTTACACTGTGACTCATTTTCCAAAGAGTTGGAAAAATTTGCAATCTATTATCCCGAAGTGTTAATTCAAACTGGTTTGATCTGGATGGGTTCCAAATGTGGGTTAACCCCCAGCCCCCTTAACAGTGCAGAACAATAAATACACAAAACGCTGGAAATAGTCAGCTGGTCAGACTGCATATGTAGAGACACAAACCAGCTCCCTGAAAGTTTGGGACTCAATGTTCCACAATTCCCCATCATAATCACTGCTCCCATTTCCTTCAAAACTTACACCTCAAACTTTACTCAGTCCTAACCAAAATGTCACAGACCTGAAATGTTAACTTGGCTTCTCACTCCACAGATGCTGCCAGACTGTGAAGAATTTCCAGCATTTACTGTTTATGATTTCAGATTTCTAACAAAAGCCTGCGCTCTGTCTGCTATTACCCACAACACCTTCTGTTTTCTAACCATTTTATCCCCCTTCCCACTCCATGGATGACACGTCCATCCTGGGCCTCCTCCACAATGACACCACATGCAAACTGGAGGAACAACACCTCATATTCCGCCTCAGGAGCCTATAGCCCAATGTCCTGAAAATGGAATTCACCAGTTTTAAAATCTCCCCACCCCCTCTCATCTCCACCTTCTTGACCCGACTCTACCTGCCGATCTTCTTCCCCACCTATCTGTCCCACCCTTCCCACTATCCCGACCTGCATCTGCTTACCACCATCCCACCTACCTTCCCCCAGCCCCACCTCTCCTCCCTCTATTTGTTCCTCAGCTCCCTTCCTCCTCCCCAGTCCTGATGAAGGGTCCAGGCCTGAAACATCCACTCTCCTGCTCCTCTGATGCTGCCTGACCTGCTGTGTTCCTCCAGCGCCACATTGTGTTGTCTCTGACTCCAGCATCTGCAGCTTGCACTATCTCCCACTGTTTTCCTTCATTTTTTCCAACAATCTGGACATATGAGGCTGGACCACTATCTGTTGCCCATTCCTTATTATCTTGGAGGATGTGATGGTGAGTTACACTGGGGGTGAACAACTGCAGTCAATGTAGTGTAGCTACTGTATATCCACATGACAGTTGGGGGGTGCTTCTGTGAATTTGACCTTGTGACAGTTGAAGGATGGTGTATTGTAGAAAGGGAGTGAACGATGTAAGTTGGAAGGGAACCTACAGTAGAGGTCATGCTTTGGAATGTGCAGTCCAAGGTGACTTGAAGAATTGTACTGTCCACCTTGTAGAATGTTCACATCCTTATCACTGTGGCAGATGATGCTTAAGATGGGTTAGTTGGTGTATCAACCAGGGTGGGTTGCTTTGTCCCTAATGCTGTGAAGATTCTTGAATGTTTTTGGAGCTGCACCCATCCCGGCAAATTAAGAGTATTCCATCATGCTCCTGAGTTGTTCCCAAAGTTTGAAAATATAAAACACCCCCCTTTATGCCTCATGCTGTGAGTGTTGCTGGAGCTGCACCCATTCAGGACAAATGGAGATTATTCGATCAGACTCCTGAATTGTGCCTTGTAACTGGTGGACTGGCTTTGGGGAGTCAGGAGGTGAGTTATTTACCATTGAACCCCCAGCCTTCCATCTGCTCTTATAGTTACAGTATTTATTAGGTCCATTTATAACCTTCAGGATGCTGATGATATAGGGATTCAGGGATGGTAGAGACTCATAGAACACAGAACAGTACAGCACAGAAACAGGCCCTTTGACCCACCATTCTGTGCTGACCATAATGCCATTCTAAACTAGCCCCATCTGCCTGCACATGGTCCATATCTCTCTATTCCCTACCTGTTCACGTGTCTGTCTAAATGCCTCTTAAACATTGCTTTTGTATCTGCTTCTACCACCATCCCTGACATTATCTTCCAAGCACCTGCCAGCCTCTGTGTAAGAAACTTGCCTTGCACATGTCCTTTAAACTTTTCACCTCTCATCTTAAACCTTTGCCACTTTCTTTTGGCATTTCCAATCTGAGAAAAAGACTGCAACTATTCGATTGTCTCTGTTGGTGAAGGTAATTGACTAGCACTTGTGTGGTGAGAATGCGTTTTGCTATTTATCAGCCCAAGCCTAACTGTTATTCAGGTTCTGCTGTATGTGGACTTCATTATTTGGAGAGAGACAAATGAGACTGGAAATTATATAACAATCTGTGAAAGTCCCTACTTCTAAATATATGATGAAAGAAAGTAATTGATGAAGAAGCTGAAGATGATAGGACCTTCAACTTTTCAGGAATGATTTACGTACTTATATTGCCAATAGTTTTAATATTACAGGAGAACCGTTTGATTTATGGACATTAAACTCAGAAGAGGTAGTTATCCAATTGTATCCTCACTGCCGAGCTATTAAATCCAATTGAATTTTCCTAATCATTCCACATGGCCTCCAATATTACCTTTCTTCAAATGCTTATCTAGCTCCCTCTCAAAATACAATTACAATGTGAAAGAATTCCCACTTTGTACCAAATATTAAACTTGTAAATCTGGCATCATCACCTGACTTGACTAGGAATGAAAGGTCGCACCATCAGTTTGGGTTTGGAGTGTAAATTGCATGTGGTTTCACAGATTGAATGTTTAGGGATTTGTTGTACTCCGTGGCACTTTATAGGCTAATCTGACATAGATTTCAGCACCTTAAAAGCACTCCCTGAATCTGCAACTAAAAAGATAGCTAAAGTTCTAGCTGGGCAGCTGAGAAGCAAAGTTCTGTCTGTCTCAACCGAGAACCGGTTAGTTATTCAGTCTGAACCAGTGATTCACTCAACTTTAGTAGACATCCATGGCAATTTGTTCCAAATCTCAATCATTCCATGTGAATAAAGTCTTCCAGGAGCACACTTATACTGAACTGTAACTCCTATATGTAGTGCTTTTGCTCTGTACTGACACAGCACAAGTCATATAGAGTGGACTGCAATACCTGAAATATGGTGGACGCAGGGCCAACAGCAACTTTCATAAGGCAATGGGCTGAAGGCTTGAAATAAAAATGTTGGTGGGGGATGAGGAAAGAGCATTGGGAAGGGAAATCATTGAGTAGCTCTGTCAAAGAGCTGGCACAGGAACCGATTCTGACCTGGACAATTCTATGAAAATAGAAGTAGTTTAAATCCTGGATCAGGACCTGTCCAAAAACATAGGAGCACAGTAAGTGAAGGATTCCTCAATGGACATTCTTTTAGAGGCATTAATAATTCAATTTTAGTGACCAGATGAAGGTGCTTAGGTTTGTGGCCTGTAACGTGTTTGAGAGGTAGTAATGCTGGCTAAATTCACATTCTCCGTCTTAACTTGTTAAAACATGTTTGAAGTTTGAATCATTGGCCGTACCATTTCGACACACAGTGAGCAATAGTTGATCTGCTCAGTGTTGATGTAAAGGTTCCGCAATGGCCCGACTTCCTGGCATTTTTCACACGGCCCAAAGGTCGCAGCAGCAAAAGTCTGGTCACACATTTCTCAGGAAGCCTGGCCTGGAACTGCAGACAGAAAAAGGAAAATCAGGGAGGAAATAATAAGTATTCAACAGCACATTCGGTCAGTGACAATAAATCTGTGTAGCCTAATCCAATCAGGCAGAAATACACACACACACGGACGCACGGACACACACACACACACGCACACGCACACAGGCACACAGGCACACACAGACAGACATACACACATATACACACACAGACAGACAGACATACACACATATACACACACACACAAATACACACACAGACAGACACAGACACACACCCACAGACATACACACCCACAGACACACACACACAGATACACACAACACACAGACACACACACAGATACACACACACACAGATACACACAACACACAGACATAGACACACACACACAGATACACACAACACACAGACACACAGACACACACAGACATACACACAGATACACACACACAGATACACACAACACACAGACATAGACACACACACACACAGATACACACAACACACAGACATAGACACACACACACACACACACACACACACACACACACACCTGTGTTTCAACATCAGTATCAGTTGAGTATTCCACTCAGGGACCCAATCACAGTTTTGTGACTTTATGTTGATCAAACCACATATCACCAAAGTAAATATGATGATATCTTTATTACAAGAAATACAAGCACAGACCAGGCCATCTCCGCACACAAGTAACATCTTAATTTTGAAGGGCAATTACACAAAAGCAGAATCAGAAATTCAAACAGGACCTGCCAGAAACACACAGCAAGGCTGACAGCAATGGAAAAAATAGCAGTAGAGATAACGGGTGGGATCTACTGCCCCTTGAGGTGCCAGGCTTGGATGCGAGAAAGTAGAATGTTGGCACAACCACATTCTGGTAGCTTTCCACCTCAATCAGAATTAAGCTCTGGTTAGGAAAACGTTTGGTTGACCTGCCTACTGCAATGACAATTGAGGGCCATTAAATGACTAATTATAGGCCTTGGCTCATCATTACTGAGGGTAACTGAGCTTCAGATGACCCTGTCACCATGTGATAGTCCTGGTAACTACCACCTGACAGTGGTGGTGGAGGCTGTGACATTGTAGAAATGTCACTGGTCTTGTAATCCAGACCCCTAGGCTAATGCTGTGAGGACAACGGCTTTGAATCTCACCGTGGCAGGTGGTGACATTTGAATTCAATAAAAATCTGGAAAAGCTAGCCCAATGGAGACCATGAAACCATTTTTGATTTGTTGTAAAAACCATGTGGTCACTGATGTCCTTTAGGGAAGGAATCCTTACCCAGTCTGGCCTAAATGTGATTCCAGATTCTCAGCAGTTAGGTTGGCTCTAACATTCCTTTGGGCAATTAGGGATGGGCAATAAATGCTGACCTATCCTGCAATGCTCACAGCCCATGAATAGATTAAAAATATAAGCTCGTCACCTTGTGAGATAAGGTTCCACTGACCAAAGACAATCAGTGTCTGACTGAGGGACTAGGTGTTCAGTGGGGGTACTGTTGCCAGCTAGAATTAACCACAACCCCTGCCCTTGCTTCTATTCCTTTTTTCTCCTTTTCCTGTAAGCCCCAACCTGAGAAAACCACCCACCCTCACACACTCATCACTTACCATTGTCCCATGTTCCCATTATCTTGGGGTTCCTCCTGCAACAGGCCTAGCCTGCTCTATGGTGCAGCTTTCACTGCCAAGGTCATGATTCCAGGATACAGCCCGCTGGTGGCCTCATCATTGGCTGATTGGCATGTGATTTGCAGGGCCTTGCTGGAAGTATTTGGAGAAATGCAACCATACTTAGTATATTGGCTGGTTTGCTGTTGTCATGTGACCTCTACCTTTGCCGTCGGTGCTTCGGTGTGTAGGCTGTGGCCGCCCTTAGATACACATCACGTCAAACAAGTCAGGAATGGTATATCTGCAGATGTGTGAATTTAAAGAGCTGTAAGAAAGCCAGCTCCTGAAACAAAGAGTATGGAAGACTTTTCTTTCAAAAAGCACTCTGAAACTTTGAATGACTGAGTGAGTCACTGAGTGTGAATGACTGAGTGTGCTGTGGAAGTGAAAGGAGATATGAGACAGAATTGGCGACAGTAAGAACTGCCGATGCTGGAGTCAGAGATGACACAGTGTGGAGCTGTAGGAGCACAGCGGGCCAGGCAGCATCAGAGGATGCTGTGTTATATATGACACAGAATTGGAATCTTTTTGTACTCTCTGTGACAAAACTATGAGATAGCTGTAGAAGTAATGTCAAAATCTGAGCAAATAAGCAGAATAACCCTGCTATCACTGCTGAGGAAAGAATACAACAAGTTGCATTGTAGCCTAGATCTCACTGAGGAGCAGAAAAGCCATATAGGAGAGATTTTGCAGGCTTTCAAAACATACTTTGAACCCCATATTAATACTACTTATGTTTGGTATTTGTTGAATTTCAGAGCTTTGAGGGAGATGGAGACAATTGGTCGGTATGTGACCATACTGGTACACAGCTGAATCCTTTGAGATTGGACAACTTAATCTTATCACAGATAGGAATAGGCAGACATTAAAGATCCTGCAGTGAGAACACATGTCCTGAGAGAGGGGAAACATCTCACAAAAAAGTGATCGAGTTGGCAGCAGTTTTGAGATTGTGAATCATTAGCTATAGTGTATAAATGGGAGAACAGATGATGGTTTGCATTAAGCTGATCGACATCCAAGGCCAAATGAGAAAAATAGGTCAGGAATAAAGGATAAATAGTTGCATAAAAGCCAGTGGAAAGATAACAGGCAGAGGACAGAATGTGCATATATGGGCAGCACGCTGGCGCAGTGGTTAGCACTGGTGCCTTACAGCGCCAGGGACCTGGTTCGATTCCACCCTCAGGTAACCACCTGTGTGGAGTTTGCACATTCTCCTCATGTCCTGGTGCTCCTGTTTCCTCCCACAGTCCAGCGATATGCAGGTTAGGTGAATTGGCCATGCTAAATTACCCATTGTGTCCAGGGATGTGCAGGCTGGGTCGGTTAGCCAATGGAAATGCAGAGTTGCAGAAAGGGTAGGTGGGTGGGATGCTCTTCAGAGGGACAGTGTGGAATCAATGAGCTGAATGGCCTACTTGCACACTGTAGGGATTCTATGATTTTATATTACTTACACAAAAGGAAGAATGTTCAATGTGGGGGAATTAGTGCCCGAACTGCAAGAAACTGGAATCACTTTTCACACAAGTGTTGAGCTAGAAAGAAGCAAAGCAAGCTTATACAGATGTCAGCCAATGATTCACAAGAGATGCTCATGATGTGTGACATCCCAGACAGACCATGGATGAAGCTTGCCGAATTACTTATCTTGTCACTGTTGACTATTATTCTGACTATTGGAAGGTAGACGAACCAATGTCAACAGCAACCAGTGAGATTGTCGAATACAATTCAGTTGTTATGGCATTCCAGACATTGTGATGAGTGATGACTGCCCTCATTTCATGCTTGAAACATTCAGTCGCATCCTACAGGATTGTGAAATTCACCATCATACATTGGCTCTACACTATCCCCAATCAAATAGAAAGGCTGAAACAATTGCTAAAGGGATCATAAAGAAATCAAATAAATCTGGTGCAGTCTTATACAAGGCAATCCTTGAGCAGAGTCACAGTCCAAAGGCTAATGTCACACCACACACAAATTATCCTTCCAATAGTGGAAATAAAACTATCAATGCCAGAAGTAGTAATATGTATAACATCAACATGAAATGACAGAAAGCAAAATTTCATTTTAATAAGACTGCCAAGTAATTGCCAGAACTGAGCATTGGAGAGCCAGTCAGAGTGCAAACATTCAACATTCTCAACAACGGTTAGTTCATATAGCCAATTGGGACCTGTGTACAGCTACTGTTAACTTGATCACACACAATGAATATCAACAACCAGATTTGTCAAAATAATCGCAGATATATGCATACAACTGGAGACCATGCACCTTTACTGCAGGCAGTAGATCAGGAAGAAGTGATCTCACCACCTCCACAGAGTACAGGACAACGTTCAGCCCTGGAGTTTCATTGTTCCCCAGCAACAGAAATGGATTAGTAACAACAGTTACCACACACTACCACATGGGATCAACACTCACTGGTGAAGGAACATCACCTTAAGAATGAGCAGACAAAAGAACAGCCATCAGCAATGCCCAAACAAACAATTATGAGACCTACGCAATTTAACGGCTACTTACACAATATGTGTAGAAACTAATGGCAATTGAACTGACTAGAGTTAACACATCCTGTTCCATTCATGAATGATAACTTTCATTGTTGAACATACATACTGGATAACTTGGATAACTTATAACTGCAAATGGTAGTGTTCATGTTTTTTTTTAACCAAAAGGGGAGTATTTGCAGAAATACCCTTGTATTTAGTGTACCAACTGGTTATATGACCAGTTCTTCTGGAAACGCCTGTTGGCATCTGTTAAAAACACATCACTTAAAAAAGGAAGGAACAGCAAGGGTCCCTTACTGGCTCTCTATTCAGCTGACAAGTGATTCACTGCATCAACAAGATTCCAACCTATGTTTCAGGTCAATGACCTCTCATCAGAACCTTTCTATTAATTTCTCTCTCCACAGATGTTGTCTGACTTCCGAGAAATTTCAGTAATTCCTGATAGTTTATAAACACAATTTTATCATATGCAAAGCACTACTAAAATCTGAAATAAAAGAAAAATAACCCAGATACTGGAAATCCGAAATACAAGCAGAAAAAGTGATGGAAATATTCTGCAGGTGCGACAGCATCTGTGAAATGTAAACAGAGTCAATATTTTAAATTGAATATAATCTGCAAGAAGACTCGTATTCGAAGCAAAATGCTAACTCTGTTTGTCTCTCTCCAAATAAATCCAGATTATTGACTATCTCAAGCACTTTCTGTTTTGTTCAGCACCAAAATCCGTACTTGATTTTTTCAGATAAAAGAAGATGTAAGATATTCGCAAAGTTTAGCAATTTGAACTGTCACACAGATTACATTAAGAATTCCTCATTACAGGTTGTTATTTAGCCTTTTAATTCTGAAAATCAATTAATTCCAAACATATGCTGGAATGGGAACATCTGAAACATTTATCTGCATGTAAAATGCCAACATTTGAACATTGAGTTTAAATGCAGACATACCTGAACACTACAGGAAGAATGCAGATGGGATGCTGAAGTCAGGCTCTGAGAGACTGAGGATTTGAGAAGCTAATCCAGCCTCAGTGGCCAAGTGATAATCTACTTAAAGGGTTACAGGTCATTCTGAATATTTTTACTGACACCTTTAGACAGAGCCTTTTTATATTCACCACAACTTTGCACTTTATTGCAAGAAACGTAAGGAATCTAACAACAAAATACATTGAATATTTTGTGCGTCTCAGGAATATTTGGAATGATTAACCATTCAGGAGATTTATGACTCAATTGACGTCTTAAATAGATCAGCAAGTTGATCACATGATATAGTTTTCCAAATACTCAACGCAGCATTTGAAAACTGTCAATCATCCTTAAAATTCCTTTAAAATTTCAAATCCATGAAAGAAATTTTTAAAAAGGTATATACTTTAATTGAATGTACAAGTTTGAATATATCAGTGACCAGGAATGTTCTGAACAACTCTTACAGTTAGATATTGGGTGGAGTATTTACATTTTTAAAAATATAATTCATGGGATGTGGACATCTCTGACTCAACTAGCATTTATTGCCCATCCCTAATTGCCCAGAGGACATTTAAAAGTCAACCACATTAGTCACATGTAGGCCAGATCAAGCAAAGCTAGTAGATTTCCTTCACTAAAGGTGAATCAGATGGGCTTTCACAACAATTGGTGGTGGTTACATGTTGCAATTAGGCTTGCTTTTTATTCTAGATATTAATTTCACAGTTTACCATAGTGGGCATTGGAAACCAAGCCCCAGGAACATTAATCATCACTTCTGGATTATCAGACCAGTGACATCACACAATGCCACTGTCTCCCCTGATAACAGGTGATTGTGTAGAAATTATGCTAATTAAAGTTTTATCAGGCTACCAAATATTTTTAAATTACGGCACAAGAGGAAAATATTACAAATCCTGAAATTCTGATTAAAACAAGTGATGCAATAGGAAGTTGTTGGCATCTAAAGAGATTGGAATGAGTTCTTGTTTGCATCTGGAATCCCCTAATATAAACGAAAGGATGGTGTGAGGGCCTCTCTCAAACGCTGTATCCATCAAGCCATCTTCAGAGGCAGAAGAAATATGATCAGGTTCTTGTGCTTCTATTGTTCCTTACTGGAGCATATCCACCCAGTGACAATGTGTACAGCTGGCACTACAGAGGAAGCAACCATTCATTGGATTGTATTTGCAAAAGGTCTGGGAATAATGAGGTTGGATTTTAATGCTTGGTGTTCATGTGAGGCGAGGGAGGCAGATGGAAACTGTGTGGCCCTATAACTATCCTTCCCAGGTGAACAATGATGAATCTAGCTCAGGCAGCCAATTAGTGGCAGTGGGCAAGTGATAAGGTTCAGAAACATATCAGCCATGATTAAATGGTGGTGCAGAATCAATGAGCCAAATAGCCTCATCCTTGTTTGTTTGTGACGCTATGGCTAGAGGCGAATTGCAGGCTGATTCTTGATTTCAAGGGTTCCTCCAGACACAGTGACCCTGGTAAGGGTATTATGTTGAAACAGATAGCAGAAGGTGGCTATTAATGAGGTCTATACTGGTACGTGGTTCCAGCAAGTCTGGAAGAAGCCCTATATTGTAGCAGATGGCAGATATTGAATGGTGATTCAGGCCTCGGGAAAAGACAATCTGCCTATTAAGGTGGATCCAAAGTTTTTGAAAATTTTGTTCTGGGAGAAGAGTTTTACTACTGATGACACAGCATGAAAATTTGAACGCGCCCTGCCTGATTTTCTACATCAGGTTTTTGAAAGCCCAGAGAGTAGAAAATTGAGTTAGAAGTATTACTCCTGTACCTGAGTGAAATGAAGAGGTGACCCTGACCAACATTTCCAGAAAAGCAACCGATGAATCCATATCTTTGCCTGTGAAATAATGTGCAACTTTTAAGTAATCTGGCCAGTTTTGTTAATTTCTTTTTATCTCAACTGACTGATTCTGTATCCACTACCCTTTTGAAGAGAGTTCCAAACATCTATCACACTTTGATTGTAGCAGAGCTTCCTATTATCACTCCTGAACCGTGTAACCCTAATTATCAGTCTATGTTCCCTAGTTCTAGAAACCCCGATAAGTGGAAATGGTTTATCTTTATCTACCTTGTCTTTTCCTGTTAATATCTTGAAAACATTGATAAGATCACCCTTAAACTTCTAAATTCTAGAGAAAACAAGCCTAATTCATATAATCTCCCCTCACAATCCCTGGAGTCCAGGTATCATTCTTGTAAACCTACATTGTAAGCCAACATTCCTCCAAGGCCAATATATCCTTTTTAAGATGTAGTGCCCAGATCTACTCAACTTCTCCTCATGAGAAAGTCCCTCCATACCTGATATCAGTTTAGTGAACCTTCTCTGCACTGCCTCCAATCCCAGTAAATTTTAGTGACCCAATGTTTTCAGGGAGTATTACAGTCCATGACTACTGATTCCTGAATAAATTAGTCAAATTCGTCATATTGTAGTAACAACGCTACTAATAGGGTAGGTTCTCTTTGAATTTGAAGTGGTCATCCTGAGCAATAATTACTGACTTTAGGAAAGCCAATCATATTTATTGCCCAAGCCAACAACTGATTATGAAATTAAAATTGTAAATAACATCAATTGAGAAGAGAATTAACTCATCTGGTCACCATTCCATTCTGTTCCATTTAAAGTAAGCCAGTACAATTTACCAGTCTAATTACTTAATGGCCTAAATAAAATGACAGAGTCAGTCCGTGGTGGAGGGCAGGAGAGAAGTGGGACCAGGTCAGCAGAGTTTGAAACTAGATAATATCAAAATGCTCTCCAATAAAAAAAACCCTATTTTTAATCCCAAAGCAATGTCTCACTTTACTAGTGTTTGGTAACGATCAGTCACATTTGATCCTTTCTTCACAACGGGGTCAATCACTTTGGGACGAATCGGAGGTCCACTGCTTCTGCTTTACTTGTGTTGTAATCATGGACTAATTGTATCAATGTTTACATGGGTAGCACTGGCTAATCAAGGCCTCACTTGCTGAGATGGTAACCCTGGTAATAAGAATGAAATTATTGATCTAAAGGTAGGTCTTCAAGATTCAAGCAGTAGGGGCTGTGCTCATTTCTTTTGGCAGCTTGTTCCATTGTGAGGTTGTCCTTGTGGGAAGAAAGGTTGTTGGTATACCATCTTGGAAAAGGGAATGTCCTTGTAGTTTGTGTGGATGGTTCCCTTGTGGTTTGTCATTGTCAGAAAGCACTAGGTATTTGTTTCTGTCAATGTCCGTTCTATATCGTATAGAATATGGGTGGGTCTATTTTCCCTCTTTTGCTGTAGTGATTCCAATTCGAGATCCTCTAATCAAGGAAGTGACACTGGTATATTTTCCAGTTGAATCATGTGGTACATTTTGATTGTTTCAAGCTTATCAAATAATAGGATCATTGTACAGAAGAGGCCCTTTGGCCCATTAAGTACATCAGCAAAAACTACATCACTACCTCCACTATGACGACTTTAGCATACTAGGCCCATAATCTTGAATGTTTTGGCATTTCAGTAGTTCATCCATGAACTTTTTAAAGGTTGTGAGATTACCTCACAGGCAACACATTTCAGACCCTACCCCAACTTCTGGTGAAAAACATTTTGTCTAAATGCGTCCCTTTAAATTAAAAAGTGTGCCCCCTTGTTCTTGACCGTTCAACTAAGGGGAACAGCAGCTTTCTATCCACCCCACCCACACACCTCATAATGCTGTAAGCCTCAAGCCAGGCCCCTGTCAACATCCTCTGCTCCAAGATAAAAACCCCGAGCTTATTCAGTCTCTCTCCATAGCTGAAATTGGAGCAGTACACTGGCTCAGTAGTTAAGGCAGCAGTGGACCTGGGTTTGATTCCACCCTCAGGCGACTGTCCAAGTGGAATTTGCACATTCTTCCCATGTCTGCGTGGGTTTGCGCTGGGTGCTCCAGCTTCCTCCCACAGTCCAAATATGTGCAGGCTAGGTGGGTTAGCCGTTGGAAGTGCAGGGTTATAGGGTAGTGTAAGAGGGGTGGGTCTAGGTGGAATGCTGTTTGGAGGGTTGCTGTGACTTGATGAGGTGAATGGCCTGCTTCCATGTTAAAGGGGTTCTTTGAAATGCTCCAGCCCAGGCAAAATTCTGGTGAATCTCTCTGCACCCTCTTCAGTGCAATCACATCCTTCCTATAGTGAAGCAACCAGAACTGCACATAGTACTCAGTTTGTGGTCTACCGAAAAGTTCTGTACAGGTCCAATATAACCTCCCTGCTCATATAATCTACACCTCAGCTGATAAAGGCAATGATGTGTCTTCTAAACCACCCTACTAACCTATACACCCAATTTCAAGAATGTTTGAACACACAATTTCTGATGAAGGGTTTAGGCCCGAAACGTCAAGTTTTCCAGCTCCTATGATGCTGCTTGACCTGCTGTGTTCATCCAGCCCCATGCTTGTTACCCAAGATCACTCTCAGCTTCTTAGTGTTGTGGGTAAATCACCACATTTCAGCTACTTATTAAAGAACTCTCATAGACAATCAAGTACTGAAACAATAATTCAAACTTTATTGCATGTTGCAACCAAACACAAGACCCCTTAAGTAAGCAAGTGTGAGCCTGTGACCCAACTTAGTGATTACCTGAATTAATGATGAAATCTGGCCAGGACTTCAACCAAAAATGATCTGTCTCTGGAAGTCTCCAGGGTTCAGTCCTTCTGTAACGTTGTTCTTTTAAATTCTGCTGTTGAGTTGTTCTGGTCTTTGATTCTTATGCAGATATTCATCCTTCAGTCTCTGAGGTGATATATTGATGATATTGTTTAAAATATCCTTTCACCAAATTACTGCAAGACCACAGCTGGATTCCTTATCAAAAGTAATTTCTTTGTTTCTTGTTACATTTGGCAAGACATGGCTTTCCTATGATTAACTCCTAATTTCTTATACAGGGCAATCAGTTACCAGTGTTGCATAAAGCATCCAGTCAAGCAGGTACCAAAGCAGTTTTCTCTATGTAGCCTCCACTCCCAATCGTGCCAAATACTTTCAATTCCTATATGTCAGTCCTTGTCTTTATTAGTTTTTGTGTGTAACAGTTTATCTTCTGTTGATTCATTCAGTCCATGAGCTGTTATTAAAATTCTGAAATCTATAATATCACGTTAGTGTCCTGACAGTCACTGAGTGCTAATTTGTCTCTTTTGCCAATAAGGATCCATACAAATTGTGCACGCAACAAATAAATATTTGATAAGCTATGACACTGATACGACCATTAATTCTTTCTGTGCTGTTTCACCTCTGCAACAATCTTTTTCTTAAATATTTCTTACCATTGGATCCAATCCTGCTGAAGCTATTGAAAAATACAGTCAAATTTGATACGGTGTCATGTTGTGCTTTCATAGTACAAACACTGTCGCCTGACATTGAAAAAGCCCAGGTGCAGATAGTGCAATCTGTAAAGTCAGACAATAGCTGATAAACTGCAGGAACATTTCGGAAATGGAGAAGATTTTGAATAACATTCAGGGAACAGATGGAAATTGAAAGAAAATGTTGAAAGAAAACAAATGAGCAGTTTAAAAATCACAGCTTCAAAAAGCTTGCTTCCTTTCAATTAAAGAAAAAGACATCACCGATTTGATAAGAAAACCTTAGTGTAACAGCAGACTGGTAAACACTAGAGCTGACATTTCTTGCCTGTGAAACTGCTGCTTTTAAAAATCACAAACTATTCCATATAAAGGGAATGGACAGCGTATAGCTGTGGTATCAACAGATGGTAACAAGATTCTCAACTTATTTTACTCATGGAGAGATGGATAAATGTAGCATTAAATGATCTAGTTTTTGAAATGAAATAGGAATTGAACTGGGTAAATATTCAGTTATAATACCAGAGGCTGACCAAGCCACAAGCTAAATATAATTGAATGTAGCCATTTCCAGAGAAAACATTATGTATAAATGAGATATACTGCCATCTAGTGCACTCAAGAAAGTAGTATATACATTGCAATTTGACAGGAGGCTTTTTAAAAAAGTTTAGAAACAGTAGAATAACAACATGATCTACAGGGCTGAATGCGGATGTGAGTAATGAGTAAAGTGGAAGTACTGAATAATCTTTTTCCTTCAGAGTTCTTGGAATGTTAACAGTTTATTCAGAATTGTTTCAAAGTAGATATTCATGGTATTTAAGTAGCACATGCAGCTATGGCTATCTCATTTGGCAGCAAGACTTCCTTCCTGCACTGCAACTTATTCGATGCGATCATGACAATCTTCCTGTTTGGCATTTCTCATGAACCGAAACAAATTCTTTCAGGAATACTGAACAAAGGAAGTCGTCAACAGTTACAAAGCCCCTGCACGTAGCAATGAAACACAATCTTAACCTGTGGTGTGTAATTTTCAGATACCCACTAAAACTTTGTTATTTTCCTAAAAAGAGATGCAATAGAATCCCCACAGTGTGGAAGTAGGCTGTTCGGCCTATCAAGTCTCCACCAACCCTCCTAAGAGCAGCCTACCCAGACCCTACTCCATCCCTGTAACCCTGCATTTCCCATGGCCAATCCACCTAACCTACACATCTTTGGGCTGTGGGAGGATTGTGGCATCTGGAGAACTACACAGACAGTGGGAGAATGTGCAAACTCCACACAGACAGTCGCCTGTGGCTGGAATCAAACCCAAGCCCCTGGCGCTGTGAGGAAGCAGTGCTAACCACTGAGTCACCATGCTGCATATAGTTTCTGTTCACTCAGAAGCATCACGTTTTGAATTAAATATCTGTAGAAAAATAAATGTTATATGAGAATGTTAATTTGTCAGGTTCCTATCAGAAGATACAATTAGATGTAATAAAGAATTTGAATTTATATAGCATCTTTCATGAGGCATCCCAAATTGCTTCACAGCCAATTCAATACTTTGAAATATAGTCACCAGTACAATGTTCAAAAATTGCCAAACCACACAGAGTGAAATATTGTAAATAACAAGGAAATAAAGACCGGATAATTTGTTCTAGTGGATAAATGCCAGCTAGGACATGAGAATTTCCTGCTCTTATTCAAGTAGCGTCAAGGGATATTTTATGTGCACCTGAGAAATAGAATCTTGATTCAACACTTCACCACAGTATGGACCACAGAGCTGCAAGGAATTGACACCATAGATTGTGTAAAGTCTCTGGACTACCTTCCAACTCAACAGGGAGCATGCTCCCACCGAACTCAGGGTAACTACTAAAATTCATTGCAGCTATAAAGTCTTATCAAGAGATTGACAGTGAAGCACCAAAAATGAACCAAACAGACAGGAGTTCCCCTTGTGCCCCTTTCATTGAATACGAAGATAAGCAAAATCTGATGAAAGCTCTAGTCAAACAGCTCCCTAAGCCTACAGAACTATTAAAGATTCTGAACCACTGTGTTGCTCTGAAACATTATTAAAAAGTTTATAAGTTAGAGGGAAGCATAAGTGGCTTTACAGTGCTAGGCAATATCTTGGTGAGAGGGGCCAGACGACCCATTGGAGTGAATGCATCATTGAACATTGTTCTCAGATTGCTGTAAGTAATTAATCCCTCAAATATAAGCAGCATTTTTCACAGCATTATTGTACATACAACTGCAAGATCTCTCATTAAAATTCTGCATTATAGTAAAATTCTGCATTACAAAGCAATGCACGGTTCATGCTATAATTTGATCAAAAACAATAAAGAGTTTTGTTAAATAATTTTTTTGATACCTGTTATGGTATTGGTGAGTTATAAATGCCTCTCACTGCCTGAGTGTCACAAAATGTTCAGGTTAGTCACAGATGATTGACTCCATTTCCTCGTGAAGTCAATTAAAGCTGGCAGGTTTCATATTGAGGCATGTGAGAACAAGTGACTTCAATCTGGTACAGTTAAAGCATTTTGAATATAATATAGGCACTTCCAATCCCGTTGTCCATTGGGAAATTCTTCTAACACTTTGCAGATCTGGTGGACCAGGTAACCATAAAATAGTTCAGGTTAGGAGAGTGAACTGGCATTTTCCTTGGCTTCCTATTAACAAACTGGGGAACAGCACAGATTTACGACAAGGGGATCACTCTGCAGTGCAGACAGATCCATTTCTGTCGGATGATGTTTAATTGAGGGTATACTTCTCAATGGGGAAGAGCAGACCAGATGGAACATAGTAAAAAGGAAACAATTGTCTTGCTGTGCGGTCTAAAAGAAATTGTTTTTCTTCATGCAAGCAATAGGCAAAAATGTTTCTTAAATTTATAAGAAGCAATACATTGATACTTGAGATTAATTTTTTTTCTAATTTGACACATGCAGTGAAACTTCACACAGAAATGAAATACTTGTTTCTGTCTATTTTCCTTTTATTGAACAACACGAAGTGTATAATGTTAAAATATATTCTGTACATAAGAATAAATGCTTTGATAAATAGGTTCATTACATGGATTTCCTGTCTTTTCTTTAGTTTTAAACATGCGTTACTTTTCTCTATACAGTTAAAAAGCTCATTTTTTTCAAAACCTGTACATCCTAAAAAATTTTGTAAAAAATATCTACTGGTATGAATTGTTGGGAGAATAATCTCTTATAAACATTATGAAAAACATCACTTCCTTCGCCTTTATATAAAATATTAGGCAACATGAGACTGCATCTGTTTGTGAAACCCTTGCAGAGCTTTTAGAAATTATTAAATACTGTCCTTGTAAGAGCAGCCAATCAAAACTTAATATGTTTTGAAATTTTGTAAAACTAGACTGCATTTATTTTTAAATGCACAATATAAAAGTGTAGTTAAACACGAATAACTCATTAAATTTGACAGGAGCAAGAAAAATAAATACCAAATCTCCAAAATCCAGGTCATCCACATCTTTAAAATTAATTTTTAAAATAACTCTCATCTTCAAAAGTTTACTATCAGATATTTGACACAGTAGCATTTCGTTCAGATCCGAGTAAGGAAGTTTAATTTGAAGCTACTGGGAATCTGGATTGTCTCTAGTGCTTGTGGAGATGGACTGAATGGAAAAGTCACTTGAAAACGATATTTGGCATCAATTATCAATGTTGATCCATCTCCACGACTGTTCAGTTGTGACTAAGAGAAAATAAAAACAACAAATTTTACTTTTTAATAGCTTATAACTTGTCTCCCAATCTCTCTTCCTCAGTTCTGAGGAAGGGTCACCGGACCAAAAACATTAACTCTGTTTTTCCCCCACAGATGCTGAGCTTTTCCAGCAACTTCTGTTTTTGTTCCCGATTTACAGCATCTGCAGTCCTTTCGATTCTTCTCTTTCTCCAAATCCTTGCTTGAGCCCGCGCTCTCCAATAGTTCCTTGTGTGCAATTATGAAATTGGTTTGAATGTCAAAGATTATCTTTGCTCACCTGAACTTTGCGTACAAAGGATGGTGCCAAACGTTTCTCAAAATCGTCAATTGGCGTATAGGAGTTCAAAATCTTGACAATCTGTGGGGGAAAAAGTGGGAAAAAAGCTAGATATTGAAAATACCCCCTTCTTAGCCATAAGGATATTAATATTTAACATCAGTCATTCACTTCTGATAGCCAGTGAATTTACTGAACTAAACCAGTTCAGCATAAATTCATTCATTTGCCTCTGTTAGAGAGCACAAGAAATTATTGTTATATCTGAAGACCTGATAAACCAAAACAAATTATACATGTCGAAATGCAGACAAACAAACCAGAAATTTAAATAAACCGGATGAAGTAAGCAAAAAAATCAGAGCTCTTTCCTAGAGTATCAGAGATAAAAGGTACTGCAGATGCTGGAGAATCCGAGATAACAAGGCGTGGGGCTGGATGAACACAGCAGGCCAAGCAGCAAAACTTGACGTTTCGGGCCTAGACCCTTCATCAGAAATGGGGGAGGGGAAGAGGGTTCTGAAATAAATAGGGAGAGAGGGGGAGGCGGATAGAGGATGGATAGAGGAGAGGATAGGTGGAGAGGAGGCAGACCAGTCGCAGAGGCGGGGATGGAGCCAGTAAAGGTGAGTGTAGGTGGGGGCGTAGGGAGGAGATAGGTCAGTCCAGGGAGGACGGACAGGTCAAGGGGGCGGGATGATGTTAGTAGATAGGAGATGGGGGTGTGGCTTGGGGTGCAGGGTTCCCAGGCTGAATATGATTTGCTGTTCCTGCAGCCTTCGGGTGGCATCACTGTGGCATTGCAGGAGGCCCAGGATGGACATGTCGTCTGAGGAATGGGAGGGGGAGTTGAAATGGTTCGCGACTGGGAGGTGCAGTTGTTTGTTGCGAACTGAGCGCAGGTGGTCTGCAAAGCGGTTCCCAAGCCTCCGCTTGGTTTCCCCGATGTAGAGGAAGCCACAACGGGTACAGCGGATGCAGTATACCACATTGGCAGATGTGCAGGTGAACATCTGCCTGATGTGGAAAGTCTTCTTGGGGCCTGGGATTGGGGTGAGGGAGGAGGTGTGGGGGCAGGTGTAACACTTCCTGCGGTTGTGGGGAAAAGTGCCGGGTGTGGTGGGACTGGAGGGGAGTGTGGAGCGGACAAGGGAGTCGCGGAGGGAGTGGTCCCTCCGGAAGGCAGATAAGGGTGGGGAGGGAAAAAATGTCTTTGGTGGTGGGGTCTGATTGCAGATGGCGGAAGTGTCGGACTATCCTCTCCTCTATCCGCCTCCCCCTCTCTCCCCATTTATTTCAGATCCCTCTTCCCCTCCCCCATTTCTGATGAAGGGTCTAGGCCCGAAACGTCAAGTTTTCCTGCTCCTATGATGCTGCTTGGCCTGCTGTGTTCATCCAGCCCCATGCCTTGTTATCTTTCCTCGAGTAGTTTATTTAATTCTCCCAATATCAGATCCTATGATTTTATCAAAAATAGAGACTAAGCCTGAAGAGATGAGAGAGTTAGGGAACATATACATGTGGAGAGAGAAGGGGGGTGTGTGTGAGAGAGAGAGAGAGAGAAAGTTGAGAGAGAGAGAGAGAAGGTTGAGAGAGAGAGAGAGAGAGAGAGA
>JAHRHZ010000047.1:4081903-4098354 GCA_024137785.1 Ginglymostoma cirratum | reverse complement strand
GCTGCTTGGCCTGCTGTGTTCATCCAGCTCTACACCCTGTTATCTCACATTCTCCAGCATCTGCAGTTCTTACTATCTCTGAAAGGATTGTAATGTTCCTGTCTTTCTTGAGTTTATCTAGTGCTTTTTTTCTCTGAAGTGTTCAGGGTGTCCCATTCATTCCTTCTGTGTAGTGTGGGGATTATAGTTTGTCAGATGGCTTGTTGTGTTTTGTCCGTGAGTCTGGTGTCTTTTAATGTAGTTTCCAGGGCAGCCTATCAGAACTGACAATGAGATTCCTAAGACCAGTAGGAATCGTGGTAGCATACAAGCCACAGCCGTTCTATGAAAAACACTCAAAGATTAAAAAGACTCCATTCCTAAAACATGCAGAACCAACATGGTTTACAAAAATGCCATGCAATGACTGCCACAAACATTATATCGGACAGACAGGAGGGAAACTAGCCATCAGAATACATGAACATCAGCTAGCAGCAAAACAACATGACAAACTTTCCTTAATATCAGTACACTCGGACAATGAAGGCCATCAGTTTAACTGGGACAACGTAACTATAGTAGCCGAAGCCAAACATAGACTCGCACAGGAATTCCTAGCGGCGTGATTCTCAACCCGTAGTACAATCGACAAACATAGAATTGGACCCCGTATACAAACCCATACAGAACAAAATCAGAAATGACAGTACTCACCATAAAAGATCAGACAGAATAATTCCGAGCGAAGTAGAACAACATCACTTCATTGGGGGCCTCGCTGATGATGTTATCTAGCATGGTGACAAAATGTCTGAACGTAAACAAGCCGGCTCGGCGAGCAAGCCAACAACCTCAGGTGGGATGATACTATGGCTTTAAGAGGTTATTTTGTTCTTTTTTTTTTAAAGAGAGGTTTTAAGACAGGCACCAAGCAGTGTCCCAGAGTCACTATAGTAAACAGCTTGAGAGGCCTTGGATTTTATTTTTTACAAGCTGAAACAATAGAAGCAGCCTGAATGGGTGTGGTCAAGCTCTCACAGAACCAGGATTTTCAGGTTAGGTTTTTAGTAGCTGCAGTTGTTGCTGGGGTCTCAACAGGATTAGAAGCTGTAGTAACTCTTTCCTGGCTCTACACTCTCTCAGAATTTTCTTTCAATGTTTTTTCACCCCTCCTTGGCTGCTGGAGTTGCATGTGGGACAATCTGTATTCTGAATTTACCTTTTTGCCAAGGATGTGTTTATGGGATGTTACTATATTGGGCCAGTTAATTAGTAATAGTTACTGTGTATGTATTATTCTGTTACGTTTTCTAACAGAGTTGTCATTCTGATTCCTTCTTTCATTATATTTTAACTATGAATAAATTGTGTTTTGCTTTAAATCTGGTAGTTTGAACTATCAGATTGCATCTGGAATGCAACACCTCACATTTACCTTTCAAATAAGAGAATGTTAGGGATTAAACTACATTCTGAATACTTTGAAGGTGTTTGGTCTGGTCCATAACACAGGCTATTTCATTAATCCATCCAAGCATACCAGGAAGAGAGCATCACTTGACTGCACCACTGCTTACATGCACATAATAGTCCATTTGCTGTTGCTATCTTACTGGTATCACATAATAAGCACTTTTATCAAACACATGCATCACAGAAGTACAACCTCAACCCATTCCAATGAAGGCACTTGGAATGAGTAAGTTGCATTTCATTTAAGATCACTTGTCTAAGATTCCTTGATGAAAATTTGCTGTTTATTTTGGAGATGATGGCGTAAGATTTTCTGAAAGGACCTGATCTGCCAGATTTGCTAGTTCTGAAGAGGATACAAGTGAAATGTTGACCATTCTTACCTATCATTGGCTGAAGGTCATCTTCCATCACTTGAATGAGTTGTTGATAAATGTGAATAGCCAAGTCACTCAGAATCTGTCTATGTTCAGACAGGTCAAAGTTTTTCAGACACTGGTTATTTTGTTGAGGAGTGTTATGCTTCATAAATTCCTTCATAAAAGCAATGAATGTATGTTAAAGGAGCAATAATAGTCACAGTGTATGTATTGGATAAGCAGGAATTTCCTCCGATTAATCAATGTGGAGACAGTACTTGTAGGGAACAAAAACCTGGAACTCCAGTCCTTTTCTACTGATGCTATTCTTCCCTTTAGCAACTGTCTGAGGCTATAACATACAATTTACAACCTTGGTGTCATTTTTAATCTTGAGTTAAGCTACATCCCTGCCAACACTAAGACCACTCGTTTTCACATCTGTATGGTTCACCACCTGACTTCAACCCAGCCTCATACATCTGTTGCTGGAACCCTGGTCCATGTCTTCGTCACTTCCAGCCTGGACTATTCTAACACACTCTTGCCTGCTTTCCCAAGTTGTTTTCTCCATAAATTTGAGATAGCCCAAAACTTTGCTGACTCTGTCCTTACAACCGTGAAACAATTAAACTGGGGATCATCCCTGTGGTCTATGACCTAGAAAGGCTCCCGGTCAAGCAATGCTTCAATTTAAAAACACTCCTCCTTACTTTCAAGATGCTCCCTATCTCGGTCATCACCTTTTACCTTCTCAATTCTCCAAAATACATATATGTTCATCTAATTCTGGTCTTTTGAGCATTCCCAGTTTTAACTGCAGCACCAATGGTGACTGTGCCTTCAGCTGGCTAGGTCCCAAGCTTGGGAATTTCTCCCCCAAATCTCCCTCCTCTCTATCTTCTTTGCTGCTTAAAGCATATCTCTATAACAAAACTATTGATCATTTTCCCAAACACTATCTTGTATGATATGATGTCAGAATTATCCTTATAACACCCTAGTGAATCTCCTGGTCACATACAGCAGCTTTAATGTAATTAAATAAGTACACACTGTCGTTAATTGCAGAGTCCTCAGATTCATTGGTTACTCCTCAACTTATAGAGCAGCTCATGGTCCAATACGATTTGAGCTGGGCAACATTCAAGCTTGGGGTGGTGCATGGCAAGAAACATTCACTAAATGCCAGGAAATCAGCATCTCTTCAAGAAAGAACCAAAAGCTGTGTTCCTTCAATGTTGCCATCAGAAAATTCCCACCGTAATCTACTGGAAGTCACCAATAACATGGGATAATTGGGCTAACTTTAACAGCTGCTCCTTCTACTGCCAGTGTACGGTGGTTACAGTATTCATCACAAAGCAATTGTCTAAGGCTCCTTCAACTGCACTTCCTAAACCCACGACCTCCTATAGGACAAGGGCAGCAGGATGTGTGGGAACACCTTCAGCACTTAGTTCCCCTCCCACTCACACATCACATTGCTGCATGAACTGCAGCAGATCTAGAAGGCAGAGCATCATCAAGTCTACAAAGACAATTTGGAATGGGCAATATAATGTTGACAGGAATGCCCATTCCTCCACGATGAATATTAAACAAATTGCTAACAAACATCTGGAGAAAACGTTATGGCCAAGAGTAATTTGTCAGAGGTATCTCAAATGAGCCCAATAGCAGCTCTGTAGACATAACTGTACCAGATGGACTGGAATGGATTGTGAGGCAGCTCACCATAGAATTATCGAGATTTACAAAATGGAAACAGGCCCTTCAGCCCAAACTTGTTCTTGCTACCCAGTTTTCACAATTTAAACTAGTCCCATTTGCCTGTGTTTGGTCCATATCCCTCCATACCTATACCATCCATGTATTTGTCCAAACGTTTCTTAAATACAAAATCATTATTGCCTCCACCACTACCTCTGCCAGCCCATTCCAGACAGTCACCACCTTCTGTCTTAAAGAATTGCCCCTCTGGAACCTTTTTGTATCTCTCTGCTCTCACCTTAATCTATGCCCTCTAGTTTTAGACTCCCCTACCATGGGGAAAAGCTGTTGGCTATCTATCTTATTGATGCCTCTCTTGATTTTATAGACCTCTTACAAGGTCACCCCTCAGTCTCCTACACTCAAAAGGAAAAAAGTCCTAACTTATACAGCCTCTCCTTAAAACTCAAACCATCTAGTCCAGGTAGCATTCTAGTGAAGCTTTTCTGCACTGGTTCTAATTTAATAAAATCCTTTCTATAGTAGGGTGACCATAACTGCATGCAGTAGTCCAAATGTGGCCTTGCTGACACCACCAAATGAAGGGCAATTAGGGATGGGTAACGAATGCTGACCATACCAGTGATCCCACATCCAGTGGAAGAATGAAACAACAATAGAAATTGCTGGAAAAGCTCAGCAGGTGAAAGAATAAAAGCAATGTTAACATAGGGATTGTAAAACCATGATTGAGTTTAATAACATCTTATTGTAGGGTAGCATGTTATAATTAGAAATAGAAAATCATATAATTTATAACAAAACTTGGAGAGTTGCGGAACAATTCTAGTATTCCTGGATGTGGCAATTTCTTACCTCCTCTCCACTGTACTGCTTCAAGCAGTTAAGAAAATGGACACTGTTAGAAAGCCAAAATGACAGCATTTCAAAATCTTCATCGTGATTCTATTAAACAAGGCAATATTGGAAGAATGAATACAAACAAACTACAGAATATTCACCTCTAAACCACTGGAAAATAGAATCTAATTTTGGTAGACTGGTTGATATCTGTAAATCATTACATCTGTATCAACATTTCTGTTGTTATTTAAACTTTAAATGTATTAGCTACTTTCCAAATCAAGTATTGAAAACTTTCAAAACACTTAAATTTGTAAATTACACAATACTTTACACAAAACAGCTCATATTTCAAAATTCCTTTAAATTTTTGTGTTTTAAAAATGCCTCTGGACTTTGTGGCAGGTTTACATACCTTAGTGACTTTTTTGATACCATCAAGTAGAGAGTTCATCAGGGATTTCAGCATTTCAGCATCATTACTATCATCGGCGTAACGTATACACATGAACAGGATGCTTGCTGGCAGTACTGGAATCATATTGACAACCACACCTCGCGGTTTTAAGTCTAATAGTGAGGCAAGACCATATACATTGGAACAGAGAAGGCTCCTAAATACAAGTCTAATATTGATACTATTCATATGTCTTTCCGAAAGCGGAGGTAACCAGAAAACAAAGAAAAGAGCCTCACCCAAAATTAGATTTTTTATGAGCTTTTCTTCATCTTCAACTTTACATTCCAACATGCCAAGGAACTCCTTCTTCACAACGGGACTCACTTTTCCATTGGCTCGATGTCCTGTTCAGAATCATTAACACATATGTGAATCAAGCAAATTCTTCCATTTTCAAAAACCCTCTCAGCCTTCAGAATCTCAAGTACACAAATGTCTGTGATACTCTTCTAGATTTCTTGTAAAGTGTTAATATATCACATATCAGAGAAATACTTCCATTACATTGCTCCCTGATTACTAAATCTTGGTTTTGGCTTTAACTTTTTGCCATCTCTGCTATACACCAACACTTTCAGCCAAACAGCACTAATTATGGGCAAAGTTCAAGTTACGTACCTCTATCAATATTTTTGGTTAAGGACTTAATCTGATTTTGCAACTTCCTGATTTGCTTTTCTTTCTGGTCAAGATGTTCTTCCAGATCCTCCGAAACAAAACAGAAAGAGGATTAACTTTCGCAGTCCTGCAAACTAATCATCTGTGTCAAACATTCATACCACGATTCCAGATTTTCTATAATCACATTACAGAATTCTTAAAAACAAGGGAAGCCACCAATCAAACACAAAACATTAAATGAAAGCAAAAAACTTTCCTCCTCATTTTCACTCAGCAGCCTTTATGAGTTACAAATCACATATCTCTGCTGTTCGGTCAACCAATTAAAGGGATATTTTCGAGGGGATAGTGACGAACGGCTGCTCTTAGCTATTATTTGCAATTGCCTTGTACCTATGAATGTTTTATGAAGTAAGCCACTCAACCAATATTTATAACAAACTTTTCATATTCATATATCAATTAATACTACAATGAAGCTCCAAATTGCCCCCAAGAGCCGTGAATTCAATTCTCCATCAAGGGAGCTTAATGACATGTTCTATGTTGTTGATGGACTATGAAATGTCCCCATTGTGGGTAGTCAAGTTTCCAAGGACAGTATCCAAACTCGGCCAATATAGTGCTGACTCAAGTTAAAATTTTGCACTGAAACAAAAATTGCATTTTAAGCACATTCACTCCATTTTAACAGATCTGCATGCACTTGCATGTACCAATATAAAAATTATCATTGAACTTTAGGGATGGCAACGTTCTAGCACTCACCCAATTTTCCAGTGTTAATTGAGATGCTTCTTGTTTCATTCTGTTACTGGCTGCACTATCAGTTTGGGTCCAATTCAGTAGTTGATGATTCTCATTTTCAAGTTTTCTCACTTTAGCAAGTAATTCCACATTTTCTCTGGCACAGTTAGCTTTCTGGATCTCTAACAATCTATATATTGTCAACAAATTGAGAATATTTCAATAGAAAAACCTTACCGTGCTGTTGTCAATTAGCAGTGCTGGTTGTTTTTATTTAAATTTGAGAAGGACAGTTGAGGAATTTGTTATTTGATTTGAACATTAAGTGCTTTGGTTTAAATACTGAACTCCCAGTGTTATTGTAATTAGAAAACAGGAATGGTGACTTTTTGTTACTATTTAGGACATTGTTCAGTTGTAAATTAATTGGAAATAAGGAAGTTTTTTTAAAATGAATTGATTAAGATAATCAAGTTAAAATAATTACAAATCTATGTTTTAATTTTTGGCATTGTCTCTTGCAAATCAATTGCAGTTGATATAGTCTATAAATCACATTCTATTCCAGAATTAGTTTTACAGAGAAATTGAAACAATATATAGTTTGCACTGATTTACAAGTCATTACTTATATGTGAAGGACAGATATGAATGCAACTTGTATACCAGACTTTCCAGCAGATTATTATGAGCTTGCTCTAACATCATTTTGCAATAATACGTCCACCTACATAAAACAATCCAGTAATAAAAGAAACTAAACAACTGCAGATGCTGGAAATCAGAAACAAACATAAATTGCTGGAAAAACTCAGCAGGTTTGGCAGCATCTGTGGAGTGAAAGCAGAGTTACTATTTCGGGTTCAGTGACCACTCTTCAGAACTCAGTTCTGAGTTTTTCCAGCAATTTCTGTTTTTGTTTAAAACAATCTGATGCTTTATTCAGCAAATGTTAACAGATTAAGGTTCACAGAGAAAATAAGAATTAAAACTACAATAACTGAGTAATTGGTATCCTTGGAAAATTCTATTCCTTTTTTCAAAATAGGACATTTAGAAAATACTGTACAAAAATAATTTGGATAAAACGTGCTGGGTAGTTTCTCCGGCAAAGGCAATACTGTCTCAGAAGGAGCAAAGTAAATCAATATTCTGGTGTTCACATTTCAGAATAAACATTCTATAAAACTGAGTAAATGGTTGAGCTGCACTGAGCTGTTCTCATTTTGGACATTTCAATGAAAATATGCCAACAGCAGGTAACCTGACCCTTCGGTTAATGACGTTTCACAACTGAAATGAGCATCACATTCAGATGCAAAATAAAAGCAGACAGCAAACCAAAAATATTCCGGACCAAGGTGGCAGTAATAATACTGATCAATTCAGTTCTGATTTGCAGGGCTAATTACTGAATTCAAAGATAGATAGCAAAATGTTATTCAGGAACTCAAATAATAACATCGATTATATTATTGCACTGAGCAGTAGAATTTTGTCAGTAATACCTTCATCATGCAATAGCAAATATGTATTACAGTTCAGGTAATGATCAGAAATTTGAAGTGCAATGTTAGACATTACAGGTAGAAGCTGCTAATTAATTATTATGTTCATGCATTTCAATGTACATATCCAGATCTCTGCTTTTTTGCATTTAATGCAAAATATTGATGCGCTTCTTATGTGTAGAACCAACTTTACTATAAAAGTTAAGGGAATAGACTAATAGTAAAGATTTCACACCTTCTTTGGAATCCTTCTTCTTTAAGATTGCCATGTAATTGATCAGTAACTTCTTCCATTTTTTCTGTAAATTGGAGTTATTTTATCAGTGCACGGGTTTTTTTTTTAAATCATGCAACCTGCATAGCCTTCAACGATATGAGTAATGTTAGCTGGAAGCTTACTTATTAAAATGTTAAGAAGCTGTTAACAATATAAGTTTGTTAGGAAAAGATTCTGATAACTGCAAAAGCTATATTGAGCTGTAAGAATCACAGATCACACTCCATAATTTGTATGCTTTGGATACATGCAACACAGCATACATAATCACCTTTCATTTCCACAACCTGTCCTTGTAAGTGGTTCTCAATCTCTTGTTTCTGTTTTTGCAGCTCTAATATTTGGAGTTTGAAATCTGGTATGACCTGAATGCACACAAAAATGGTTTACTCCTGATGAAGGAAAATTCAACACCATCAACAACATTGAACATGCAGCAGCTCTCAGGTATAAATGAACCAAATCCAGTGGCATCATTGATATAGGTAGGTCAACATTAACTTTGGGATAGAGTATTTGAATGTCCCATAAGGCCATAAGAATGTTGGGGTACATATTTCCCTGTACTTAATTATTTTAATTCTTTTCTGCCCACCTTGTGAATACTGAGGCCTAGGTATCTAATTTTAATCCACTTTTCTCCTCTGCTTTTGGAATATAATTCTACTGGCAATTCACCAACACTTTGGCCAAACGGTTACTTTTCATTGTGAATCTAGTCAATGACACCTTGAAATTGTTACCAGGTTTCTTTAATGGTTTGCTATGACAACGATGGAAATTGCATGTTATCGTATTTCTCAGGGGCTCCTACCAAAGTCACAGTGGAAAAATCAGAAGACCTACAAGTGAAATTCTACCCAGGTACCTAACAGGCTAATTCATTATGGGTTACTTCAACGTTGGGGGCCATTGTCACCTGTCCAAGCATTCACTTTTTATTCCAAGATAGCAATCTAATGGGGGACACTCAAATAAAAGTAAAATACCGCAAATGCTCGAAATCTGAAATAAAGAAGAAAGTACTGGAGAAACTCAGCAGATCTGGCAGATTCTGTGGAACGAGAAACAGAGTTTACATTTTGAGTCTGATATAGATTCATACGGACTCCAAGTATTAACATTCTTTTTCTTTCCACAGATGCTGCAAGACCTGTTGAATTTCCCCATTACCTTCTGTCCTTATTTATTATTGAAGAGGGACAATGGAGAATTTTGTTCCAAGCTCCCCTAATGTTATAGCTACCGACAACTCGAGAGGATAGCAAGACATTCCATTGCAACATGTTTCTCAGGGTCTGCAAGTGCTGCATATGGAAAACTACAATGGATGGTTTGTTAATGAGCTGTTGAACCTGTAGTCTATTCTTAAACATAGCTTTAAAATATAAAAATATTGAAAAAAGTTAGTTGGTGCCACTACTAAACTGCATTAAATTTGGAATAGGAATAAAATTCCCACTGCTTTTTCTTCCCTGTAACTAACAACAAATGGAGACTTTCAGAGTGTAATATTACTCCAGAGTTATTGTGTATCTTTCTTGTAATATTGAGTTAATTTCTGTTTAATAGCCAATGAACCCATCTTGGCTTTTGCCGACATATGTTGGAGAGAAACATTTGTAATGTACAGCTCACAAGATCTTAATGACTTGATTGTACCAGATTTTCTTTAGCCAGTCTGGTCAGTTCCTGCCGAATAGTCTCATTAGTGTCATTCTCTGCTTGGACCTTTTGTTGGAGATGTGTTGTCTCTTCACAGAGCTGATCAATTCTAAAACTGAGTTCCTCGATTTCTTTTTCGTAGTTTTCTTTCTGAGACTGAATGTGCATTTCCATCACTCTGTGGAATGGAAGGCCACAACTAATTGAATTATTGCTGTTCCCACAGGTGCAAGTGTCTCTGAAAACACTGCAGAAACTTAAGAAGCTACCTGGAAAGTCATTAATTGACAATTATACTGAAAATGTCAGCAATCCGAGTTGATGTTTGTTCAATGAAAAATAATTAAATATTTGCACACCACTCAAAGGAGGTCATAAATAAAGCCAGACTGGGTTGGACAACAGCCTGACTGAAACAGCAGAGGAGAGGACAAAGGATGAGGAGCGATGAGACAGAGAGTTGTGGGAAGGGAGGTTGGAGTGACAGGGTCATACTGGAGCATGGATAAAGAGAGACAATGGAGGGGGGGAAAGGACAGGACAAGGAGAAAAGGGCAGTATAGGGAAGAATCATAGAAACCCTACTGTGACAAAGCAGGCCATTCCACCCATCAAGTCCACACCAATCCACCAAACAGCATCCCATCCACACCCGCCACTCCTACCTACAAACCTGCGCATCTTTGGACAGTGGGAGGAAACTGAAGCACCCAGCAGAAACCCACGTAGACATGGGGAGAATGTGCAAACTCCACACGGACTGTCACCCCAGGTTGAAATTGAACCCCGGTCCCTGGTCTTGGGAGCCACTGTGCTGCTCCAAGGAAGGATAAAGGTGAGTGGCAAGAAAGAGTGAGGGGAGGATGGGTGGATGGTGGAGTTTGGTAGGAAGGGAGAGACGGGTAAAAAGGTGTGAATAACAGGAGAGGGAGTATAGAGAGAAGAGGAAAATGCCTAGAGGGAAAGAGAGGGAGGGTTAAGAAAGGCAAAATGATAGCAACAAGGATGTAGAGGGGGTCAACTACCCCCAAATTTAACTCTGGATTTGAAGGGCATGGAGAGGGGATGTGAACTGATGTTTTTCCACAACCAAATTTGGTCAGCTGGGAGCCGAATGGTCAAACTATCCACGTCTACCTCCAAACCGGATCGACAAATGAGAAGGATGGGAAAAGAGAATTTGCTTGAGCCCAGATCTATAAAAGGGGCAGGCAAGTGAGAGGAAATCATCAAGAAGAGGTCTGTACAGAGTTAACAACGTTAGGGACATCAGGATCACAATAGGTCTGGGAAAAAGCTACCTGGAAAAAATTAATTAAGGGTCAAAGGAAGCTGAAATCTACCTTTGCAAAGCTCTGAGTGGGTTACAGAAGCAGTGAGTGGGTTTGCAAACTGGGGCAAGACAGGAGATCAGGCAATGAGTAATGTAGAATAGCTGCCAACAGGAACCAAAACAAAGATCTGCAGAATGCATAATCAAGAACATGGCCACAGCTAAAACATCGGTTAGTGTAGGTTGTAACTTCTGCAGTTTCAGGGATGGAGGAGTTCAGGTCACGGCTGAGGGACTAGGACAAACATTAATTTTAATCAGCCAGGTAACATTATCTCAACAATGTCACCTGGTCCTACAGAACTTCAGAAGAAAACCACACATTATTTTAATACATAATAGTTGGAGGGAATATAAAAATCAAAATCTGAGCCAAGCTAGATACCAAGGGATGTAGAAGGTAATATGTTCTGAGTAAGTAAAAGGCAAAATAAAGTTACCATGGTCCCAATCTTTCATTGGAAAGAGATAACTTGTGGCAGTCTAAACTGGGGGGTCACTATGTCTCAGGCAAGGGGAGAGATTGAGAAGAACAGTTCTTCATAGTGACCTCAGCTGATGTAGGAATTGAACCCACAATGCGGGTATCACTCTGCTACACAGATCAGCTGTCCAGCCAATTGAGCTAACCAATTAAGTACTGACAAAGAGACTGCATTCTTCTTATAATGATTAGATCCTTAAAATCATTTTTCCTGTAAATATAGTTTTACGTCTTGACAAAACTGTTGAGCATTCACTCTTCACTGTCTGGGTTCATTACTGTCTAGTTTGTGTTTAAAACCCAGGTATTAACTGCAGCGTGAGTAGATATCAGAGATAATGTTTTTACAACCATCTTACAAAATATGTTGTATTAAATTACATGATCGTTACTATAATTCGTAGCACATTAAGACAACCTGAGGATGTAATAATGCACTAGATAAAGACAAACCTTTTGTAGTTTTTTTACTTAATAATTCTAATTACATATAATTGCAATATGTAGATATGAATACTATGCTTCTGTAGGAAACAGCAGCCCACAAACTGTTCTGCAACTTTGCCATTATTAACTTAAACAGAAAAGGGCTTTATTAATATTCCATCACCTGGTAGCTCTTTTCAATCCTTCATATGCCAACCAGAGCTCTCCATCTTCATTTAGCTGTTCCATATCCTCTGGAGAAAGCCTTAAGTAAAGAATTATTTTAAAATATTTAACACAACCAACATATTTTATATTTAAACTTATTAGCAATTAAAAATTTATTTGGATAACGTAACATGTTTTTATTCAGGTGCACTGAACAGGGACAATATAGTGGAGAGACATGAAAACCAAACTGGAAGTATTATTGGAACTTACATTTCACTTTTAGCATTTGTACTTACTGCGGAAAGCCATCAAGCGAGAGTTTCACGTCATAACCTTCAAACGACTGACCTACTAGATACTAGATCTGTGCCACTTTTATATGTACAAGTTACTCATATATAATTGCATCTGTCAAAATTGTTTACATACTAAATGCTTTATTTCTGAGTGAATTTTAAACAAAAATTCCTCAATGCATTGGCCATACTTTGCCGCAAGAGATGAAATAACAACTTTTGCTGTTCGCCTTATGTACAATTGTACACAGACAATTAGCACATTTTCCGTGCAGATTTCGAGCTTGAAGCAACAGAGATGCTATTCAACTAATTATATTGATGAATCAACACGGATAACTGAAAGAAACAGGAATCATAAGCTATATTTAAATGGATGCAAAATGAAAATCAGATCTAGGCGTGGGATTAAATGTAAGTCAAAAAAAGGAATATATAAAGGCTATACATTTGTTAGAAATTTGCAACATTAAGTTTATATCTAAGGGAGTGAAATGCTACAATTGTATTATTTTTCAGGGTCAGAGGTTGTTCAAAAGCAAATTTTAAACTTACTCTGCCATTAAGAACTTAGTTTACGCCCGAAACGTCAAGTTTTCCTGTTCCTATGATGCTGCTTGACCTGCTGTGTTCATCCAGCCCCATGCTTGTTATCTTGGATTCTCCAGCATCTGCAGTACCTTTTATCTCAAGAACTTAGTTATTCTGTTTGCTTATGGGTCTTTACAGAGGAATTAGGAGTGATTAGCCTAAATTCACATCATCTCAGTGATCTATCTCTCCAGATTCTACCAGAAAAGCCTGCAACACTGCAGCCTGTAAAAGTATAACATTGACAGCAGTTTCCGCGCTTCCTCATTCACCTGTGGGTGTGTAGGTACCATTCCTGCTGTTAATAGGACAGCAACATTTGGGCCAGCAATGGGTTTACGTACTATTCACCTACAATTCGAAATTTAGTTATAATTGGAAGGCAAGCACAAGGAGAAATAATTCTCATTTTTAAAAAGGCTAATTATAAAATGAATTATTCTATTCCAGCTCCTATATGACAGCTGGAATAGTGTCAGATTATAATAAGCTCACACCTTGATACATAAGGCTCCTTCAGAATGGTGCTCAATTGTCACGTGGTCAAATAGCAGGTTTGTCTTTTCCTTCTTAATTTGTTACTTTTCTTGATGCTCTTTAAAACATCTTACCTTTCTTTTCTTGTATGAGCTTTTTATTAGAAACTTTTAAAATCTTAATTCATTGTTTTTTGCAATTTGGGATGAATTTTTCTGTCTCAGTTTTCTATCTTATTTTCTTCTTTCTATTATCAACTCTATTATGACTCTCTCGGTACCCAGTAAAGAGAAGCAGAATGAAATAGCATAGATTTGAGTCGTAATCACAGATGCACTCATGTACACGAAGGCGGATGTCAGCTCTCAAAAATATTACAGTAAAATTCTCTCAAAATGTATTTCTGCAATGGATGCTGGCTCAAAAGAACGGAGGCTTTTTTTTTACCTACTGGCTGGCGTAGTCAAATGGTCTGAAAATCAGTTGCAGCAATAATTAACTGGATAAATACATATCAGGTTTATTTTCTACATTGTACTTTATTTAATAAAAGCAGAACTTATTTCTGTCCAGGCATCAAAGGTTAATTTCACCAATGTGCCTATATTTACTGAAATCAGTAGACACTTCAACAGTGTCAAATTTTCCAGTAAAGAATCAGAAAGGTTCATTTGGCTGACAAAGTGATCAACTTGCAGCACTTGAATAAAAGCTTTGGATCTGGACTGTCTGTTTTCAAATTTCAGTTGAAGCCTTACAGCTTAAATAAGACTTCCAATTTACTTTTTTTGCGCATATAATTCTGTCCATTCCATTGGACTGAGGGCTAATATTGAGCAAGGCATCTCAGAGTTTCAGAAACCTCATGGCAAGGTTCAAAATTTCAGATTGAGCAATGTTTGTTTTCAAGTTATGATAGTTGGGAGCCAAAATATCAAGCCTAGGTCTTCATTTTAAATACATATTAATAAATTATCTATCATGTTGCTGACATATGCAACAAAATAACTAACACAGAACAATATTCAGAGTAGTGAAATGCATTGAAGAACTGGAACTAAAGCAAAGAAGCTGTCAACATCATAAAACACCCAAAGTTACTTTCCAGGAGCATTAGGAAACAAAATCTTACACATTATTGTAACTCATTGTCGTTAGATAGGATGACCAAAAACTTGCTCAAAAGTGAGGGTTTTAAAGTGATTTGCAAACAAAGCAAGCGTAATGCGAGATAAATCTTTTTCACACAGTGAGTTGTTTCAGTCAAAATTGCACTGCTTGGCAGTTTGGTGGAGGGAGGTTCAATTGAGGCATTCAACAGGGATGGTTATGTGGACAGAAATATGGTGTGCAGGTACATGGGGTGAAAAGACAGGAGACTGACACGAGGTAACAGAACTGGTGCAGACTCGATGGACTGAAAATCTTTCCTTCTGTGCTGTAACCATTCCATCTTAAAGGGAAATAGAGAGGTCGACTGGCAGAGAGCTGTAATCCAAAGGTTAGGATTTAGGCAACTGAAGGTGCAGCCACCAAAGGTGGAGCATTAGAAATCAGTGATCTCAGCATCCAACATTAAAGAACAGTGAATATCTGGAGGAGATGACCGAAATAGGGAGGCCACAGAGATTTGAAAAGACGAATGGGCACTTTTAACATTGCCTAGCCAGAAGCAAACGTAGCTCATGAACACAAGGGGGAAAGTGAGTGGGACTGGCTGTGAATAAGGAAATGGCAGCAGGGTTTTGGATTACTTCATATTTACAGGGGGTAGAACATGGGAGTGTAGCCAGAAAAAGTGTGTTTTCAACACTCAGGTCTGGAGGTAAAATTTGATGAGAACTAAGGAAGTTCTCTCATATCAATAATAAACTGAGGGAAAAATAAGTCATCAAATAGATAAACTGCAGTGTACATGCCAGTGTGCATTACCATGTAGCACACTGCAACATATTTAGCAGTTCAGGCAACAGGGAGAGAGAGAGAGAGAGAGAGAGAGAGAGAGAGAGAGAGAATTTGACTGGTTTACTAATCTTATATACACCAAAAGACACGTTACTAACTGCAATAGACATTAGCAAGTTCTATTTTGTAAACATTTAGATGCTCGGTAATATGGTTTAATTAAACAGCCAGCAAGCCATTTTGTTTTGCTTCCAGTTGATATTATAGAGAACAGTAACAGATGGCAGACTTTCTCAGTCAAAATCCCATGATTCAAACTGACGTGCTGTTCTGCTACTAAATTGACTTGGGGAAAAGCCAAGTTTTCTTTCAGCATATTAAAAAGGGCAATACTGCTCAGTAAAATTGTTTAGTTCAAACCGTAACTGACTCATTCTGTTCCCAAACCTTCACAGTACTTTGTAATAATTATTGGTGATAATGCCAAATTTAAACAAAAATATTCATACCTCTTTCGTAGCTCCTCTCCCTCTAAACCTCCAAGGAGCTGTTTTGTAATTTCTTCGACTTTTTCTGTGAATTAAAATGTGTTTGTACAATTTTACAATGTTAGTTATAGATTGCAACTGCCTATAATACCACGTGCTACATGATATTGGAATGTTGGAACATGCTAAAGCATTAGAAACATGACATTTACCTACATATTTCCAATCTAATGCATTAAGATGATATGAAATTCTGACATTTTCCTACATACTTCTGTTTGACACCATCTATTCTGAAAGGGAAAATCTAGGAGCAAAGCAACTTCTAGTTAGCTGAGAGACAGTTAGGAGAACTCCTTACCAATTCTCCCCCATCAATGGTAGATATTTCTATTCAACATGTTCAGAAATATTAAGTGATACTTTCAAGTATGGTGGGACTTGAACACAGATCTTCCAGCCTAGAAGCAGGGATACTACCACCTCAGCATTTAGAGATAATAAGAACTGCAGATGCTGGAGAATCCGAGATAACAAGTTGTGGAGCTGGGTGAACACAGCAGGCCAAGCAGCATCATAGGAGCAGGAAAGCTTGACGTTTCGGGCCT
>JAHRHZ010000047.1:4054527-4075459 GCA_024137785.1 Ginglymostoma cirratum | reverse complement strand
ACACACACACACACACACACACACACACACACACACACACACACACAGTTTTCTCTTGATGTTTTTCCTCTTGGACTGGAGAATTACATGTGAGACAATCTATATCACTGAATATCCTTCTGCCAAGGGTGTGTTTATGGGATGTTAGAACAGTTGCTGTGTAGTAGTTAACTAATCTTTTATTCTATTAAGTTTTCCAATAGAGTTATTTCAATTTGATTTTTCTTTTGTTGTATTTTAACTGTGGTGTACGAATAAAGTGTATTTTGCTTCAAATCTGGTAGTTTGATCAATTGAATACATGAATAGGAAGGGAATAGAGGGATACAGATCCAGTAAGTGAGGACAGTTTTAGTATGGAAGGGCAAAGTATGTCGACACAGGCTTGGAGGGCTGAAGGGCCTGTTCCTGGGCTGTATTGTTCTTTTTCTCTTTGTTCTTTGCCTGATACTTGCCTTTAAAACAAGAAAAAGTTAGGGTCTAAGAGTTACTTCTCAATATATTTTGAGGGGGTTTGGTCTGGTCAATAACAATGCTGAAAGAGAAGAAATTCACTCGTACCAACATATCACATGCTTCACATCTCTTGGCAGATGGGGAAAGTACAAATCAAATGCAAGGACAGATCTAGAAAATGACCACTGAGAAACTAAAGACTTGCGAAAACAAGCAATCCTGAATGACTCAGTCAGGAAATAGATCAATCAAAGAAGGTAAAGTCGTCAATTCTGTTGGCCATATATTTGAAACGAAGTTTGTTGAAGCTTTTCTGCCCTCTCAGTCTGTGTGGACTCAAACGTTTCTAAAGAATTTTTTTTAAAACTTGACGTTAAAATATTTTTTTTAAAACAAGAGCAGAGTTCTTTGCCAGTAGGGATCGGCTTCTGGACAGGAAAGTAACTCAGAAGGGAAAGGTGGAAACCGATGTTTGAGCTAAACTATAGATTTACAACAAAACATGAATCTCAAAGCTGCACAATTCAACACATGAAAATCTGTGTATGAAACTGAGATTGGTGAGCATCAGAATGGAATCCAAAGCATCTACGTTTCACATTTACATGGGCACAAATCGGATTAACCACGGAGTTGTCATTGTGGCTGACCTCCACCAAATCAGCAGAAACCAAGAGTTAATTTTTAGGCACTGCTAAAAATGGCACCACCGCCAGCCTGCCCATCTCCCAGCTCCATTTCACCCACAGAACGTAATGGGACAGTGGTGTGGGTACAACCAGCCCCTAATTTGGCAGGAAGCTAACTTACAGGCACCTAAAGCCAAACATTGGAGACCAGCTGGGATTTTGCAGTCAGCCTCCAGGTTCCGCTGTCCGTTGGTAATGGTGCAGCTTCCTGGGAGTGGCTGCTCCGCCAGAGATCCTCAGCATCACAGAGACTAGTGTCTTCATCCAATTTGACTGACTCTGCATGGTATTAAGAAATGGCTAAAGACATTAGGTACGGCAAAGGCTCTGGGCTCTTAGAACAACCCAGCATTGTATTGGCAGTGAACATTTAACAAGGCTAACTTGCCATTCAGAGGGTTGGCACCTTAGCTGCCTTGTTTGTGCTGTTGAAGACCAGAGAGCTGGGACCAGGCATGGGCTGGCTGCTTGGCTTCTCAGATGTGAATGTAAAACTGAGGGGAAACAAAGTTTCTTAATTCACAGTCTACCCATGAAAGTATATTCAGTAGTTTATTTACCAGGAATTGTAACAGCTGACCAACTGGATCACCTCCTGGTGGTGATGGCATCGCTGTTTGAAAGACATCGCCATCCCATTGATTGGTGAGACCTGTGCGAGCCTGGCCCCAAGTCTCTGCTGATCATTTTATTCTGAATCTATCCCATTATATAAATTAGTACTTAATTAAAGCTATACTCTTTTGAACTATCATAAAGCAAGAGCTTTCTCGTGCTTACTAGTGCTTCGTCAGCCAGTTGTGCTAACTCCTTGCGCAGACCATCATTTATCAGGTACTCCTCTTGAACCTGCTCCTGCAACTGCATTCTTTCCTCTTGTAGATGCTTGACTTCATCAATCAGTGCTTTTATTTGCTGCTCGTAGCTCTCCTTCTGGGTCTCAAAATTATTTTCCAATGTTCTGATAAGGATGAGAGCAGGAAAATTATTGTTTGGTATCAAAATTGCACAGATGATGAAGAAAGATAAACTTGCATTTTTATAGCGTTTTTCATGCCCACCAGATTTTTCAGAGTGCTCCATCACCAATGAAGTACTATTGAAATGCTTAGTAATGAAGGAGAAGTGACAGCCAATTTACATGCAGCAAATCCCACAAACCCTAACATGATAATGAGCAGATAATATCTGCCTTTTGTGATGTTGATTGAGGGATACATTTGTGGCCAGGACATCAGGGGGTCAGTTAGCTTAGTTGATTGGATGGCAGGTTTGCAATTCAGTGTGGATTCAATTCCCACTCTGCCTGAGGTTACCACGACGATTAACCTCTTCCCATATATTGGGTGGCACGGTGGCTCAAACTGCTGCCTCACAGCACCAAGGGCCAGGCTCGATTCCAGCCTCAGGCAACTGTCTGTGTGGACTCAATGGGCTGAATGGCCTCTTTCTGCATTGTAGTGATTCTATGATCAGAGGTAACTCCCTTGTCCTTCCTCAAAATTGTATTGTACCATGAATTCTTTTGCACCCAGCTGAGGGGGAACTTGGAGCTTTAGCTTAGAATCTCAGCCAAAAAGACAGACTGTCCAGCACTCCCTACAGTATGGCGGTGTCAGCCTGGAATATTGTGGTCAAAGACAATAATGAGACTTCAACCTAGAACTCGGTTTCCAAGATGCTATACAAATGAAAGTTGCTGCTCTTGTGATGTTTGTAGGCACTGTAAAGCTTTTCCAGGAGCTAAATGGCTGCTTGGCTTCTCAGATGTGAACATAAAACTGAAGGGAAACAAAGTTCCTTAATTCACAGTCTACCCATGAAAGTATATTCAGTAGTTTATTTACCAGGAATTGTAACACACCTGCTACAGCTTAAACATTCACCGTGATGAAAATTTAATATGGGATCCCAAATGATTTGTTGAAGTCGGTTGACCATCGAAACCAGCTTGCTCCAGACATTATAAATACCTTAACACTCCTTTAGGACATTCACAACTCAGGTTTTCTAATGATGTCTGTTGAGCACTCAAAAATTATGGAATCAGGAATAAAATTGGCTAGCAGCTTCCTTCACAAACAATGTGGCAATTTGTTAAAATAAGTACAAATGTATATGCATGTATGTCTTTTTAAAATTCAGACTTGGTACATGATCTTCGCCTGCAATGTGTCATTTATTGCCAGTCCTTAGTTGCCCAGGACAGTTGCTGGTGAATTGCCAATGATTATGTAATTTGCTAGACCATTTCATAGGACAGGTAAGTCTCCACCTCATTGCTGTGGGTCTGGAGTCACATGTAGGCTAGACCAGGTAAGGACGGTAGATTCCCTCACCAACGTTGGTGATTGAGATCAGCTTTGGTTTCAAGATCATTGTTAATTTATTGAATTTAAATTCTCCTAGATAGGTTGAGGAATTGGAACCCATGTGTTTACAGCATCAATCCAGCCTTCAATATGGCTAGTCCGGTAATTTCATCACTATCTATCCATCCGTATACATATGCTTAAATACTGTTCTGTGGTCAAACTTCATCCAGTCATTTTCAGCTCAGGAATGTGGAAATGATCATAGTTTGTTGTATTTGCTAAATATCAGAAACGGAAGAGTGCACTATACTTTTCAATGATCTCACATACTGAAACCAAAGTTGACTTATGGAATCCTTGTTCAGATTGCCATTTCCACCCCGAATTTATTTTAGTGCAGAAAAAAAATATTTTTGGGAAAAAAAGTAAACTTCTTAGCAAGGTAAGATACATAATGTTTCTCACCTCCTCTGCTGTTCTTCCCTTTCTAAATCACTGAGATGCTGGCGTGTGATTTCAGCAATTTTTTCTGTGAACAAACAATTAAATGAGCAGTTATGTTGCACAAAATATCCAAAAAGAACCTAGATTTCTGCAAATGTTGCTCTCGCATTACAGCTCCAATCGCTGGTTTTCTAATTCAGTATTAGCAGCTTTGAAACTCAGCACATACTGGTGAAAGAATCATCTCCATTTCCTTTGTTATTTAATTCCGACATGAAAATATTGTGTTGATCTGGCCAAGCTGGTTGTACTGTCTCTTGAATGTGAATGTTGTGGGTTCAAGTCCCTTTGAGGGATATGGTTTCATAATCTAGGGGGTTGCTAAGTCAGGGGTCCACTCCTTCCTATGTAATGTTGAAAAGTAAGTAGCATGTTTATGCAGATGGAAAGATTAAAAAAGGGAGAGCATGGAATGGCTACCACAATCAGAAACAATTAATAGATAACACCATTTTTTTTGGAGTCCATTATGACTCTGATTCTCCACAGATACTGCCCAATCTGTTTAGCTTCTCCAACACTTTTTACTTCAGATTTCTAGCCACTGAAGTATTTTACTTTGATTAAATTCCCTGTAATCTGCCTAGCATCGGCAAAGGTAGCAGACATGATATCCACAAGCTGCCCCCTCTTTAAGACACCGTTCCTGTCTGATTGCATAGTACCTTTACATGCTTTTATGCACAATGAAAGAGAGGTACGTATAGCCAAATAACAAAGACAAAAATTAGAGGGATTGCCTCTTGCTAGTTGTATCATAAAAGCAAAGCCAAAATTTATTCAACACACCTACGATATATTGAGCAATTTTATTCCTTCAGCCTATTCCCACCTCTACAACATCTCCCCTCTCTGACCCTACATCATCCAGGCCTTTGGTTACCCAGAGCCTTCACTATTCCAATCCTCTCCTGACCAGCTTCCATCTTTCACTATTGATAAGCTTGACTTCATTCAAAACTCTGCTGCCAGTGCCTAATTCGCACCAAATATCATTCATTTTGCTTAACGATCTATGTTGGATCCCAATCTGACAGCACAGCCATAGTAAGACACTCACAACTACTGTCTAATCCCTCTATGGCCTCCTTCCCCATCTCTCTAATGTTCTAAATCTCTGAGATGTCTGCACTTCTCCAATTATGGTCTGTTTTGCACACCTGATTTTATTTGTTCCACTCTAACGGCCAACCCTTCTGCTAAGCTCCAGAATTCCCTCCCTAAAATGCTCTGCTTCTTTTCCCTCCTTTGAGATGCTACTTAAAACCCATTTCTTTGAACAAGTTTATTGTCACGTGTGCTAACATGTAGCTCATATGTGACAAATATTTGCTTCATAACACATCTGCACAGTATCATGCAAAGTTATACTTGGTAAAAATTCAAATTGTTGCTTCATAACATCTTAAGCTTCAGTGTGCTATTTCCTGTTACAGTGAAAGATGACTTAGTTGAGCAACAAAGAGTAAATTTTAGGAATATGTTCAGCAGGTAGAAAAATGATGGTGTTTTTGCATATCAGATGAATGCAATGATTCATATTGCCAAATAATCCTATCCTAAACTGATTTCCTTACATTGTCTTGTATGTTTTAGCATTAAGAACCTTCCTCTTCCACTAACATTCACGCAAACGCATTAGTCAGTGAGAATATTTTCCATCTGGGAGTAACCCTGATATATGGTTCACTGATATGGAGATACTTTCAGAGGTGCAGCATGACCATTATTGAGTTGCTATGACCTTGTTAGAAGTTTTAAGAAAGAAAATCAGTGAGGCTGAATAAGAGAAGGGATGAGAAGCAATCCTTTCCCCTATCAACAGCATCAAGGAACAGACACTCAGCCAAAGCAGTTGATGCCAATTAACTGTCTTCTTTAAATTAGATATTTGCAAATGGAATCGGAAATTTGAAGGATTCGTATAATACAAATACTTTGGAGTACTGTGTCCAGTTCTAGTCACCCTGTTACAGCAAGGATATTAAGCTGGAGAGGGTTCAGAAGAGATTTACCAGGATGTTATGAGGAATGGAGGGTTTGAGTTATAAGGAGAGGCTGGGACTTTTTTCACTGGAGTTTAGGACGTTGGAGGGGTGACCTTATAGAGGTTTATAAAATCATGAGGCGTTTAGATAAGGTGAATGGCAGGTTTCCTTTTCCCTAGGATAGGGATTTCAAGACTAGGGGGAATATTTCTAAGGGGAGAGGAGAAAGATTTAAAAAAGACATGAGGGGCAATACTTATACACAGAGCGTGGTTTATGTGTGGAAAGAACTTCCAGAGGAAGCGGTGGATGCGGGTACAGTTACAACATTTTAAATGCATTTTGATAAGTACATGAATAAGAAATGTTTGGAAGGATATGGGCCAAGCACAAGCTAATTTAGTTTGGGATTATGGTCGGCATGGACTGGTTGAACTGAACAGACTGTTTCCGTGCTGTATGACTCTATGACTCTATTAGAATGACTGTTGAAAACGTGGGGCTGGACGTATATTGAAGATTTTGGGTTGCCTTTGAGGATTTGGAATTATTTAGATAAAGCAACCCCTCAGGAGCTATGTAAAAAGGTAGCAGGAACAGCCCACAATTAGGTAGATTGCAACAATAGTCATTATAGATAATACAATTTGAAAAATACACGTTCAAGCCACCATGTGTGCGCTGGCCGTATAAATGAGCTATCCCATTCTGCTGGGCTTTGTCCATGGTTCTGCAAATGTCTCCCATTGACTATTTATCTGATCTTCTTTTGCAGGTTATTATTGAATCTGTTTCCACTACCATTTCAGGCAGTTTATTCCAGATCATAAACAACTCACTGAGTAAATAAAGGATATTGCCATTTTGCTTCTGGCTTTTTTACCAGTTCACTCCCTTCATGCTTTCTTATTAATCTTAAAACAACAGTTAATTAAGTTGTAATAGTAAAAGTATAAAAGTATAAATGATAATAGCACAAAAATACAATTTCTACAAGTAGCAAACACACCTTTCGTTTCTTCGGTCTGTTCTTGATGTTGCTTCTCCAGTTTCTGGTTTTGTGCTTGGAGTGATAACGTTTGCTTTCTGAACTCTGACAGCGTCTGCGTGAATTGGAAATCAGAGGAATGAGCAAAATAAATTTGCGGATGTTTTTGCAGAACATCTAGAAAGGTCCAACTCTTGCTTCCCCTCCAAAATGTTGAGATGAGTATTGATTGAATTTGGTGTCCTATAAACAGAAATACCTGCTCAGTTTGGCCCTTGGATTTCTTCACTTGCTCCTCAATGAATTGCTTTTGTGTCACTGTTTTCTGCAGCTCCTCCTCAAGTTTCTGATATTTGTTGAGATCAGCTGAATGAATTGTGGACAGGTGTGTCAAACGTTCCAACAACCCCTTGTTCTCTTTGCTCTGGTATAAGAAGATAAAACCAGATCAGATATAATTAAAGTTAGACCTCTTTCTCTCTCTCTCTGTTCTACATAGTTTTGGTAGGTTCAAAATCATCCAGTATATTCAGTGCACCACAATGGACAGGGAGGAATGAAATCAGTTTAGTTTGAGAAATATCTTGCGGAGGTGCAGGGGTTTTAGCTGATGCTCGATTCAGGGAGGTCTGCTGTACCATGGACCAATTAGGCTTTGACTTTCCTCAGGCCCTAAGGGTTAAAGAGCAACCCACTGAGAGCTGCCAGTCAATGAGAGGCCAGCAGGTCCACTAAATGACAGTGCCACTGTGAAGATGGTGGTTATTGCTGGTACAATACCTGGTCTTCAGGGACACAGCTGGCAAGAAGCCTGCCCACAGGTCATTCCATTACAGGCCAGGGGTAGACAGGGGATAGGAGCAGGGTGCCCACCCACCATCTCCCACCTGATAAAATGGTTCAGCCCACACCAAAATCAGCCCTGGATCATTCCAATATTCTGCCAATGTGTTTAAGTTGTTTCCAATGTAATGCAGCTAAACTTGATTTGCTAATCGATGAATACCTCTGTGCACAATACTTTGCCTATTTTATGGACTTGCGAACCAGAAGGTAAACTAGTTGCTACCAAAACCTCTTTGTACTTTTTAATGATTTGTGAATCAAATCAATTTCCATAGGGCAGCACGGTGGCTCAGTGGTTAGCACTGCAGCCTCACAGCGCCAGGGACCCGGGTTCGATTCTGGCCCCGGGTGACTGTCTGTGTGGAGTTTGCACATTCTCCCCGTGTCTGCGTGGGTTTCCTCCAGGTGCTCCAGTTTCCTCCCACAGTCCAAAGATGTGCAGGCTAGGTGGATTGGCCATGCTAAATTGCCCGTAGTGTTCAGGGGTGTGTGGGTTATAGGGGGGGATGGGTCTGGGTGGGATGCTCCAAGGGTCGGTGTGGACTTGTTGGGCCGAAGGGCCTGTTTCCACACTATAGGGATTCTAATTCTAAATTACAGTTAGACATTTATTTTCTAAAGAATAAGCAATCTCTTTTATTCTCCTTATAAGAAAATGCACCACCTTAATATTGAATTTCTTTTCCCATTTACACATCTCTTCTGCCATGTTATTACTGTTTGCTTGCAACTCATCAGTCTTCTCCATTATTAAGTATACCTCTCAATTAGTCATTCATTTTAGCATGTTATTACATTTTGCACACCATCTTGGAAGAACAAAGTTTGACCTTCGCTATCAAGGTTACAGAAGATCGTAGTTAATTTCTAGTGAGTTGCCTAAAATATGCTATTTCTGTGAGAATTGCTAAAATAAGTTTCAATAGTTTTAATTGCGTGCACACTGTAAATGTTTGGGGGTATCAGTGGACAAAAGCTTACGTACATTGGTTGCTAAAGTTTGCTTAGTTGAGTTGCATCTTTTGAACACTACTGAATAAGAAAGACAAGGACTGGATTGGAATTTGTATTCTTTCGTCACTTATTTAGAAGAACTTTTAAAAGTGTTGTGAGAATTTGCCGACGTAATAGCAGGCTAAGTATGTAAAGTTCGAAATATTAACTTCTAAGATTTTAGGCATTTAGATTTTAAACACATTATAAAAATGTGTGGTAATTTTTCAGATAGGTGTTTGACAGATGTATGACCCACCTGTTCATCCAGTTTCTTGTGGAGTTGTTTAACACGAAACGAGAGCTGGATGTTCAAAACAAAACGCCGTATACTTTGATATCTACGTCTTACCAACCAAGCACGGACATGCTTTTGAATTACTAATGCTTTCTGATCCTGTAGCATCTAGAAGAAACATTGAACCAATTAAAGACAGGTATCTCTCAAATTTAAGACTTTGTCTTCCTGCATCCAAAGTGATAAAACATTCAACTGGTTACTTGTGATAAATAATTAAATCTAAACAGCATTTATACTTCATTGATATGTATGAATATTGTTTGAAAAATATATATTGCTGTAATTGCCCAAGTCAACAGAGAGAAAGTAGTTCATCTCTGAAGCATTTTAGAATATCCCAATATGTTGAATAAATGCAAGCTCTTCCTTTATGTAAGTTTTTAGTGTGAATTCAATCCAGATAGAGAGAGATGTAGAACTTTTCTCAGTCCACTGTACTTCATCCACAAACTAGAAATCCCTTTGATACGTTCCCTGTTTTGTATCAATTTAAAATTTACCTGCACAACAGGTTGAACTAATGTTCTAGATTTAGATTTTTGTAAGCTATTTACCATCACTTGAGTTTTTGTAACGTTGCAGTCATTTATTTTCAGGGCTAAAATAATTCAAGTCTCTTCAGTGTTTCAACGATTCTGTGATTGCTTCTTTTCCCCCTAGAGCTTGAGCAGCATCCCTCTATCTCTATGGTGCACATATTATTGAAGGTATGCTTTCATCAGAACATTATAAAGATTAAGCATTTTTTTCTTATGACTTATACTCTAACATTTTGACTATAGCTGGATGTCCCATTGGCTTTGTGAATCATTGGTTATATTCAACAATGAGTCTATCAAAGCCCTATTAACCACAGCCTCCACTGTTCAACGTCATCAATGGGTATACAAGATGCCCATTTTATCTTCCAAATACAGTGTGTTCCACTGGTCTAGAGCAGGTTTCATCTGCTCTCCCTACACCCAAGTTCATTGTCATTTTAACAATCTTACTAAGAAACATAGAAATTTGAAGCAGGAGAAGGCCATTCAGCCCTTCAAGCCTGCTATGCTATTCAACATGGCTGTGGCGGAGTTGAACCGACTCAGTATCCTGTTCCCACTTTCTCCCCATATCCCTTAATCCCTTTAGCCCTAAGAATGGTATCTAACTTCTTTTTGATAACATTTAATGTTTTGGTTTCAACCACTTTCTGTGGCAGAGAATTCTTGAGGCTCACCACTCTCCAGGGGTGAAGAGATTTCTCCTCGTCTCAGTCTGAAACGGTCCACCCTGTATCATAGGCTGTGAACCGTGGTTCTGGGACACCCCAGTCATCAGGAAAATCCTTCGTGCTTTTATCCTGTCTAGTCCTGTTAGAATTTTACAGGATGAGGAAGAGTGTAGCCTCAGGCTACTTCAGGACAAAAGAAAAACTCTCGATGCTGACTGTTTCCCATGTTGCTCAAGCTTCTAACCCCCTGGTGACCATGTGGAGGTATCCAGAGGCCACAGGGAATATCCTGTCCTTCCTTACCAAATACACGTTACTTAATAGGCTTTCACAATGATCCTGACCATTTATTTCATTATTTTACACATTGATGGTACAGAAGTAATAATCCATGGTTATCTGTGTCTGTCACGTCACCCTTTTTAGACATGGGCACCACTTCACCCTGTTTATAATCTAGCAGGAATTTAATGGAATTTGCTGACGTATCACAGAACTGTTCTTGTCCCTAACTGATAAACACATTTATGTTGAAGGCATTAAGTCCACTTGGGTTATGACTATTTAGGGAGGACTTGCTTGTCCAGCATATACTGGAGGAAATATTTATTTAAATGTACTGATTGTCTATTGCTCATCCTTGCTTTTTATTCCCCCTTTAGCATGTCGTACAGTCCTCTTCACTGCTAACTGTCTGTGTATTGTTAAATGCTGAAAGAATTCTCCACTTTTATGTCTGCAGTTACAGATTTTCCATTTTTCTGTTAGCTTGTTTTTCTGCAATTGAGTTAGAATGTGTTTCCTCTTTGGGACAGTGATAATGCTTCCATATTCTCTTATTCTGCAGTTGACATTTCCACTAGTCTGTACCTTTTAGCGGATTAACATCTTACCTTCTTATATTGCCTTCTTGCTAACCAGCCTCGCGTGAAAGACTGAATTCTGATGGTAGCCATGAGAATGAGCTGATACCGACGAGACACTAAAAATCGCCGCCAGTGTTTCTGGATGATAACTGCACCCCAGGATTGTTTTAAAGTAGCTGCATTCAATACGTGTCTTAAATTAAAATCACATATATATTAATAGTCATTTGGTAGGGCATAAAACTTAAATATTTCCGAAAAAAAAGGCACATTCTCTAGCTGTTAACCATCAAACATCGTTAATTGGTGCATTTTCCATGGCAACACTTCTACTAATCAGAGTCCCATTGCCAACCAACTCTTTCATTGAGAATAAATGCTGGTTTTCCCTTTGAATTGGCATTCTTGTGAATTGTCCTGACAAATGCAAGACAATAAAAGTTTTGGCAAAACGTGCCCTTTTCAGGTTATACATACAAATTAATTACACATTAAACATTTGTAATTATTCTGCAGAGCAGGTAACATGAGTAATGCATTTTATTTATAAGGTAATGGAGGGATGTGGACCAGGAGCAGGAAGGTGGGACTAGTTTAGTTTGGGATTATGTTCGGCATGGACTGAAGGTTCAGTTTCCATGCTGTATGACTCTATAGCTCTATCAATCTAATGCAATGTGATAAACCATCTACGTCATCAGTTCTGCAAGTCATTGCCACACAAGGACCTTGGAGATCTGTGCAGAAGAAAAGAAGAGGGAATGCTAGTGCTGGGTTAGCTACTCAACCTAGTTGACTTGTCCGTCATCCATTTTTACAGAAAGCACACACAGTGGGAGCATGTAACAGCCAGCCTTAGATTTCAAATCTAATTAACTGCCTGTAAAGCACTTTGAAACACCCTGAGAGTGCGAAACGTATTCAATGAATGAATAGGCTGGGTCTATTTTCTCTGGAGTGTCAGAGGCTGAGGGTGGTGACCTTACAGAGGTTTATAAAATCATGAGGGGCACGGATAGGATAAATAGGCAAGGTATTTTCCCCAGGGAGGTGGGAGAGTCCAAAACTACAGGGCATAGGTTTAAGGTGAGAGGGAAAAGATATAAAAAGGGACTTAAGGGGCAAATTTTTCAAACTGAGGGTGGTGTGTGTATGGAACGAGCTACCGAGGAAGTGGTAGAGGCTGGTACAATTACAACATTTAAAAGGCATCTGGATGGGTACATGAATAGGAAGGGTTTAGAGGGGTACGGGCCAAATGCTGGCAAATGGGAATAGATTTATATAGGATATCTGGTCGGCATGAATGAGTTGGACTGAAGGGTCTGTTTCTGTGCTGTACAGCTCAATGACTCTATAAATGCAGAAGTGATGGTGTAGTGACAATGGTCAGTGGTCCAGTAATCCAGAGACTCAGTCCAGGAGCACAGGTTCCAATCCCACCACAGTAGCTGGTGGAATTTGTATTCAATCAAATATGGAGTTGAGATCTATCAACAATTAACTCAAAAATCCATCTGACTCATTAATGTCCTTTAGGAAAGGAAATCTGTTGTCTTTACCTGGTCAGGCTTACATGTGACGCTAGACCCACAGCAACATAGTTGTCTCCTAACTGCTCTCTGAAATAGTTCTAGAGCACCATTCAGTTCAGGGCAATTAGGGATGGGCAACAAAGATGGGCTTGACAATGACACCCACTTCCATGAAATAATTTTTAAAAGGGCATACTATGGTTTCATTACAGCCTTAGTTTGGGATTATGTTCGGCATGATTGCTTTGTTATTTCAAAGCACGGTGGTAAATTACAATAGTGTAAAAAGAACTCTTACCGTATGGCACGTTCCCCACGAACATATTGCTGAATGATAATAGCAGCTCGTTTCATCTTGAGGAATTTTTTCCGCTGAATCCAGCATCGCAGATTCTTCTGTATAGTGACTGAAGCAGCCCTCAGTTTATCTGCGCGCAGTTTTTCCAAATATGCCACTTGCCCCGCGCGAAAGAAAATCTTCGTCTTACCAAACTGATATTGGTTTGGATCCTGGGGGAGCAGAATGAAGAAAAGGGTAGTATTTATTTGCTTGTTCGCAAAGTTAACTAGCCAAACTGGAGACCACTGAACTCATGGTGCACAACTTTTTGTTAATCGATAGATGTAGCGATAAAATACAATGAGTCAATGGTAGCTAGCTGCAGTAACAATTGTTAACTTTTATGTGACATGTACCTTTAATAAGATTATTTCATTAAAATTTTGGTTGCATAGGTTATTCTAAACTATGGCTATATTATCTCACTGTATTATTCTTAAAAGATATGTTTCATTACTTACGCAACTGAAGTAAAGTTAACTGTTGTCATATAGTTTACTGCCATTTGCAGTAATTTTCTTATTCAGAAATAATGTCGGAAGTAACCATGGCAGCATTATTGATTAATTTCAATGTATCAATTGTCAGAATTGTGATAAGTTGATGTAGAAGAAAATATGCCTTGGTTAAGGCAAAGGATAACACTAAGTTGGACAACTGTGATTTAGCTACAGCCTTAACTTACTAACCTGAATTAAATGCTTCAAGACTTCTTTGCATATCTGTTTTTTATCACCTAATGCAAGGTCTTGTTGTGACATCAGAATGCGGTAGCGACTGAAAAACTCAAAGTAAGTCCATCTGAAAATATTAAGCCGAGAATTGATATTTATGCTTCTTCAGGTCTTCAGCTACGATGAAAGAACTGCATAAAGTTTAGGTTTACCTGGAAGGATAACTCTGTGCACTAATCCGAATAGTTTCCAGAACACCACAGGCTCTAAGCTGTTGAACAACTCTCTTTGAATCATACCTAAAAACAGAAGCTTACAATGTAGCACTTTGAAATTCAAGTTATCAATGGATTTTCTTCTCAATTTTGTAACAATAAGTAAATATTTTCATATGGCAAATTGGAAAGACGCAGCAAGACACTTACTCAAACTGCAGCTTCAAATCATTCGGCTTAATGCAACGCACATAGTGAGGTGTTGTGGCATTAAGGGTCTCCATTAGCAGATGCAGAGAATTACGGAACTGTAATTTAACATTAGTCAAGCAGAGTTAGAGAAATGCAATGTTTCACAACAATGTTAAAACATCTCAGCATTAAAAAAGGACACTGCCTGGTTATACCTTACTGCCAACAGTTGTTCGATGTTGTTTGTTGAAGGATTTAAACCCCGGTCTTGCAGGCCTGACTTTAATGTTTGCCTTCAAGCTCCCTGTAGATGGTTCATTTTCTTGAAAGAAATCAGCTAGGAGACTCAACTGTGCAGGTGAAATTAAAGAAAAGCAGCAGCTAGATTTAGAGTAATGTATTAAAATTCTCCACGTTTGCGAGTTTAGGTTGTATTCCGTACTAGACTTTTTCTCTAAAGGTTCTGTTTCCACATTTTTGGCAAGCCATGTTTGCTGTAGTTCCATCAGCACCGATTTGTCATAATTGTTTATTCCACTCTTTTACTGGGTGCAGTTCCACAGGCATCATTTATCTTTCCAAAAGTGGTCAGTACGCAAAAACAATTAAATTCCACAAAGTTTTCAGACTCTTGTTCGATTCTGTGCTTACTCTGTGTCCAGTACACACACACACACACACACACGACCAACTGTTCAGCAGTTCAAAACTGGGCAACTTAACTGGGTTTATCTGGTAGAACTGTGGCTAAAAACTTATTGCTCTTGTGCTGTCCCATCTGGGTGTTCTAATTTATCATGGGCCAGATATTACATTTGAGAGCTTCCTGCTTTGTCCATAGAAATATGGATTTTATCTGTGGACTGCAAGGGGTGGTTTGCATAGAAAATTTGGTCTGTATGAGCCCTTATCACTGAACTGTGTATGTTAATCACGCTGGTCTGTACAGTGTGATTAAAATTGGATCGAGCTGATTCATGCATCCATCATATCGGAGTTCCATATCTTCATATTGCTACTACAGCAATTGGCAGGAACCACTACCTCTATAAATCACTGGAGACCATAACTTGGTGTCATATATTAAATATCTAAATTATGCAGGAGCTCACACAACTACAAATAGTTAGGTCGTTGGGACGAAATCCTGGCATTCCCTCCCTAATGGCATTGTGGGTCTACACACAACATATGGACTACAGCGGTTCAAGAAGGCAGCTCACCACTACCTTCCCAAGGGCAACTAGGGATTGGTAAGAAATGCTGGCCCAGCCAGCAATGCCCATGTCTCATAAGTGAATTTTTTAAAAAGTACAGATTTTATTCTCTGGTTTTATTTGGAAACCTGTGTGTGTAAATGGGCTTCTCTGCTTTCAACTGTCAGAGACATCTTTCCTCCAATTTTAATTCAGGACAAAAGGCCAAGGCAGAGGGAAAACCAGCTACAGGAAGTAGGAAGGAGCAGGCAGGACCCTCACAGACAGGTATGTCTTTCAGGACAGCCTCACAATAGAAATATAGTGTTTGTGGGGATGACAATGACCAGGGTAAAGGAGACTTAATCCTTCCTGCAAGCTCCAGAGGAGTTACCCTGACTCCTATTACTCCCAGCCATCCTCTGAAATGGATTGACCTCTTTGAAAACAGCTTATTGAAGTACATTGTGAATTGCATGCCCAATGTGGCCTAACTGGAACATTGAAAGGAAGAATTGTATAAAATCAACACTGGCTGGGTGGGGGTTCAGGGTAATTTTGTCCAGAGTCAGTCTTTTCGTTGGTTTTCCAATCAGCCTAGTTGTTGTGAGCTCAACATTGTACCAGGCACTTAAGCAGGTGCCTACAGCTTTGGGTGCGGACAATACAACAAAAGCACATAGCCTGTGAAGAGAAACTATCCATCTCTCTTTCTGTCACTTGTGTGTAAAAATAGAAGAAAATCCCTCATAGCTGGGTCACCTACTTCATCCTTCTCTATCAGCTGCTGTCTCTGCAAATCTGTTGAAAGGGAAAGGAGTAAAAGCGCTTTCAGAGACAGTCAAAGGGCGAGTTCTCAACCAATGAACAAAAGACTGAGAATTTGTGTCTGTACAAAGAGTTAAAAAGGAGTCAAAAAGGAACTGAAAGAAAACAACTTAAATGATCTGGACCCATGTGTTTCTCTGCTTTTTTTTTTAAAAACTTCCCATCCACAATACTTTTGTCTTGCCTTGTCTTCTTGTGTTTCTGTTTGTATGTCTTTGGGAATTTTAAAATGTTTAAATTATAGTTATAAGTTAGCAATTGAAAACACTTTGATTGCAACAAAGAGTTATTTTCTTGTTCACGGAAAAGTTCATGAAGCGCATGTTCTTTTAACCCAAATTAGACAGTTCAGTAGAATTAAGCAATTCAGCGATTTAGTTAAACGTTCATATTTGTGATGACTGAAGACAGTGGGACTTGATTTCCAGAACATTATTCCAGTGAGTTGTGACAGGGTGGGAGAGTCTATCACTGGGTTGCTTTTAGCCTGCTGGACTTCGAGGGAAAACACATCTGCTCCTCTTGGCCCACAAGCATTGCTGTAAAATTAATTCATGGCTTCAGCCCTTTTTATGCCGCATTTACGTTGCTTGCTTACGCAAGACCAGGCAAAATTGACAGACTGTGGTTAAAATTAGAACCATTACTAAACCGAGAATTTGCAACCTCATTAAAATATTCAAATAACAATCACACCTCCCAAGAATTGTCCACTCCTTATCCTGCCTCCATTAGAACTGAGTGTTGGTGGGCCAAAGACAGCACCCATTTTAGAGTTTTACTTTTCTAAATTCATTTCTGAGCATTAAACTTTACACTTCAGTGCCAATTTTCATCATGTGTTGTAGTTAAAAGTATTTCAGCCAGCACGAGCGTCTGCACATTCAGAACGTTGTAACTAAAGCATGCCATTAGCTTACTGTTCTATTCCAGCTGACCCATCTCCAATAAGAGGAACCTCAGCATTCAGGACTACATGTCCTTTACCTTTTAAAGTTCACTATCAGCAAATGTACAAGTTAACAGCTGCTGGCAGTACTTGTGCCAAAGGCATCAATTTGTAGATGAGGTGTACTTTCAAGCCTACAGAAACAAGTCAGGCAAAAGTTTTTAAACCATTTCTCCCCAAGAACGGGAGGAAATCCATTAATAATCAAATCAAAAAGGCAACCATGTAGTAAACTGTGCACCAGCAACACTTGTGTTTAGTCACTATCTAATGTTGCTTATTTCAGCCACTGTTCTGAAACAAGTCTTGCATGTGTGATTGTTCCACTGTTTAACGCATCCTGCAATGTAAATGGGACTAATTCCGCTCCAAAGGAACTGGTGTGGTCAAGATTCCACAGTTTTGTAGAAAAGAAAGTGGCATTAGAGAAGAGTTTACCTACATTACAGCTACAGAACAGTCAGTCAATCAGTCCATGAAGTGAAAGCATAAGAGGAGAAAAGAGTGGTTTGTCGATGTGGGGAACCGCACTCCAACATCTAAAGCAAGTTTAAAAAGCAATTTGAGAGGAAATTCTGTGCTGTTTTCAGATGGAATAAGTAGATAACAGCAGAATGTGATCATGTGAAGCTATTGTACAAGTACTGCAGCAAAGTACTCCACATTTAGATCTGGTAGCAACATTTTAAAATTGCTAACTTCCCTTAGGAAAAGGTCTAAAAGTGATCATTACGTTACAGAGGTGGTCACAAACCTTACTTTTCTTCAGTACATCAATCAATTCTTCATATAACGTGTCCCTGTTCTTTTCAAGGAATCCGTCACACTCATATTGCACCTTGACAAAGCGAAAAACAAAAAGTAGTTCATGGCAATCTATCAGTTCCATAAATCTCAGCTTCCAGAGTTAACAGGTACATTGTTAATAATGAAGAAGCTCAAGGATACTGCTGAACAATTGCCCTGACACTGTCTTACCTTGTCAGCAAAATGCAGGATGATGAAGGCTTTACTCGACATTCGAGGCGTCTCAAAGAGGGGATTTTTATTTAAGTAATTATTCTGCAGTTTCTGAAGCCAGTTTTCCTCTGTTCCTTGCGGCAACTGTATGAACAATATTAACAAAAAAAAAACAATTTTATATTTATTTCGAGCCTCCTTGGAAACCATCTCATGAGCCTTCAGTTCTACAAGTCACTGGACCATAAAGTTGTGAACTAAGACACCGGTTCAAATTTGGAAACACAATTCAAATCACAGGCTCCCAACCACCAAAACAAAACAATATCTACCAGTTTCTCTCGTCCCCACCACCCCTTAAGTTATACTTGTCCTAGAAACAACTCAAGGCGACTGGCTACCAGACAGGATTAATTAAGGACCTTTTGTACTGTTGGTTTATTGCTTCTCAATGCCATAAAACTTTCCATAACTGGGTAGGTGGTAAAACAATGCAGTGTATTTTAATACATATTACTAAAATAACACTGGCATCTCCACAGTAGTATGGAAAGTTGCCTGGGTATGTCCCAAGTGCAAAATTCAGGACAAATCCAACTTGGCCATTTACTGCTCCAATAACATAACTTTCATCATCAGCCAAGTGATGGAAAGGGTTGTCAACAGTGCTGTCAGGCAGCACTTGCATAGCAATAACTGGCTCGTTGATGCTCAGTTTGGGTTCTACCAGGCCCATTCAGCTCAAAACCTCATTATAGCCTTGGTCCAAATACGGACAAAAGAGCTCAACTCCAGAGACGATGTGAAAGTGACTTGCCCTTGACATGAAGCCAGCATTCAACACAGCATGGCATTAACAGGTCCTAGCAAAACCTGATTCAATGAGAGTCAGGGAGAAAACCCTCCTCTGGTTTGTGACATATATAACTGTCAGTCATCTCAGTACTAGCTGTCTCTTGCAAGACTTCCTTTAGGGTAGTGCTCTAGATTCAAATATCTTCAGCTGGTTCATAACGACTTTCCCTCCACCATTAGGTCGGAAGTGGGGGTTTTCAATCATGACAGCACCATATTTAGCACCATTCACAACACCTCAGCAACTGAAGCAATCCATGTCTATGGACAATATCCAGGCTTGGGCTAACAAGTGGCAATCAACCAACAGGCCACACAGCTAGCAAATAATGACCATCTGTAACAAGAGAGAATCAAACCATTTGCCCTTGTTAATGCAATACAACAACATGATTGATAGTGGGGATTTGATCCTATAGGTTACCCTTGAGCAGAAAATAAACTAGACTAGCCTTTTAAATAAGGTGGCTATAACAGCCCAACGGACAGTAGAATTCCACGGTGAGTAATTCATCTCATGACTCCCCGATGTCTGTCCACCAGCTACAGGAGTGGTATGGAATACGCTTCAGTTTGCCTGGATGGGTGCAGCTCTAACGACACTCAAGAAGCCTGACACCTTCCAGGACTTAATTGACACCCCTTTCACCAGTTTCAACATTCACTCCCTTAACCACCAACATACAACGGTAGTAATATGTATCATCTACATAATGTACTTCAGAAAATCATTAATGTTCCTTTGATAGCACCTTTACAAACCTGTGGCCCCTTCTTGCCAGAAAGACAAAGACAGCAGATGCTTGGGGACATCCCCAAGATCCCATCCAAGACGCTCACTGTCCTCTCTTGGAATTATATTGCAGTTCCTTTATTGTTACTGGATCAAAATCCAGGAACTGCCTTCCTGACAGCACTGAGGTCTCCCTACACTCCAAGAACTATGGTAACATGTTAAAGGCATATTTATTAGCATAGGACATGAGGCATTGTTTAAGTGCGAGCTAGATCAGATATAAAGAAAGACTGCTGGTATACAAAAACAGTAGGTCAGGGTTAGACCTGCGCTCTGTAAATAAACAACTCATCCAGAAAGGGATCTGTGCTCATTTCCACACTTCACCATCTGGCATGCGATTCTGGCACCACTTGATCTACTGCATTTGTGATCAGAGTTCCTCAGGTGTATTTCTGATTGCACCCTGAAGGATCTGTTTCAGCTAAATGCTCATAAGTAACAGGCAATTATGTAAACATTTCATTCTTACCAGGCACTCCTCATCCAATAGCTCCAGTATGCCCATCTTAGCTTCAATCAGATCAATACAAGGTTGGTTGTCATTGAATTCTATCAGTGCCCATGGAATGTCTTCTTTCATGTATTCATCTTGTTCCAGTTTAAACACATGCTGCAGAGATTTTATATCTGAAGTGTTAAATTTGCATTTATTTTCCATTACAGACAAGATAACCTCACAGATGATGGTTGAGGTCAGATATGCAACAGTTTCAATCCACAGACTGGTTAAAGTTGTATCCCAAGTGATGAACATGCAATAGAACATATATGGCAGCATGCTATTTAAATACTCACCAAATTAAATTGTTGCTGCAGTTTTTCATTGGCATAATTTATACAGAACTGTTCAAAGCTATTCACGTCAAAGGTTTCAAACCTAAATGAATATGAAATAATGATTTTGCTTGTACTTCATATATATATTTACTCCAAACAACAAAATTCCTTCATCATCCTGAAGGCACAATGATGTATTTATCGTTTGGATCAGTACTAAATGTTACAGATTCCAGGTTTAAGTCTTTGCCGACCATGAGTTCAGTCACAGCAGCAATTAAGATATTACACTCAATCCCAGCGCCCAGGTTATGGAAGGGAAAATAAATCAGAGCATTTGGACTCTATAATTCAGTCTACCGGAGTGAAAAAAATGGTTGCCAAAGCCCTACCAGGCCACAGGGCTGCTCTCTCAATACAGAGAGAGAGAGAGAGAGAGAGAGAGAGAGAGAG
>JAHRHZ010000047.1:4037391-4054517 GCA_024137785.1 Ginglymostoma cirratum | reverse complement strand
AGGACGAGGACTGGTGGTAGCTTAACCTGAGGGTCACCATGTCTCAGGTGAGGGGAGAGGTTGACAAGGACAGTCCTTCATGGTAACTTCAGCTGGTGCAGGAAGTGAACCCACGTTGATGTCACTCTGCATCAAAAATCAGCCATCCAGCCAAATGAATTAACTGACCTACAGCCCGCCTCTCCAAAGTGAGTAAGATCCAACGATTGTACCTCTCAACTGCCTATTGTAATAGGCACTCCCAACACTGAGCAATAAAAAAAAAACACAAGCAAGTGCCAATCTAGTACAACAACAATAATGTACATTTATATAGCACTGTTAGCATAATGAAATATCCCAAGGCTCTTCACAGGACCAGGTATGACACCACGCCACATCAACAGGTAACAAAACACTTGGTCAAGGGAATAGTGTTCTAAAGGAGGAACTTGATGTTGAGAAGCAAGGACTGTAGACAGGAAGTCCAGAAATTGGGGCCAAGGCAATTAAAAGGCATGACCTTAAAAATTGGGAATGCACAAGAGACCAGAGGCAGAGGAGCTCATGTATTGCAGAAGGTCCTAGGGCTGTAGGAGATGACACAGAGATTGGGAGGGATTTGAAATGAGAATGACAATTTTAAAAGTCATTTTAAAAGTCTAGCTGTCGCTTGCCTGGTAGAAAGCGAGGGTGAGCACACACACGAGCAATACAGAAAACAAATCTGTTGCAAGTTAAAAAGGTACAGTAAACACAGTTGGCTTCTGAGTTGTCTATGCAAAAATTTGACATCTGCCTGAATCCCAAACCCAACTTCCCCCTTTTCAGTTGTGGGTTGAGCACTGGCCAATGAACGTTTGTTCAAAAGTGCAGTTAGATCAGCTTTGGATGAAGACAAAGATTTTGAAATGGTGCTGTCCACAACTGAATAGATTCCAGACTCTATCGAGTGAAATATATGATGGATAGCACCTGGATAAAGCACCTGCCAGTATTCATTGAACCAGCAGCAGCACTTTCTACAGATTTAGAAAAGTAAAGAAAGAAAGTGATTTTTCTTTCCTATCAGTGACCGCTTTCTTGGTCAATTTGCATTTGGTTTGCCTGATATTAATGAGCAGCCACAAACTCAAAATGGGACATGGCATTACCACCCTGTTCCCCCTGGGAATGCGACTGGGACTTGATTATGAAGGACCTCCCACCAAGAATCCAAAGCACTAACCATTTTATTAAGTGAGTCTTATACCATAAATAGAACGCCAGTTAACATTTTGGCTTTGAACCAGTCTGTGTGCATGCTTTACTGGAAAGTGCCCTCCTGCCCCAGTCTGCAGAAATATTCAAGGCTGCTACTGTCACTGCCTCAGTACGCTACCTTAGCCACCTCCATTTTCGCAGCTGTGGTTGATGTGGCCAAATACTGACGGGCCTCAATCCAGTTTAACCACACTGGGGTGTCTGCTGGCAATTCGCTGGTCTCACATAAACCAAGTAGGACCTCAAAATCAGTGCCACCTTTCTACTCTCTATCAAACAATCACCCAACCAGAAAAGTGAACTCCACAGTGTAAAGTTAGATTTTTAACTGCATAATGTTTCTTTACCCATAAAATAATAACGTAGTGCAGTTTTCACTCATCCATGAATACTTTAAATTTAAGCTAAATCTTTGTTATCGTAACATTAGCTAAACAGATAATAAATGGGCAGGCTATGATCTAGTGGTATTATTGCTGGACCGTTAGTCCAGAGACCCAGGTAATGTTCTGGGGACATGGGTTCAAATCCTGCCATAGCAGATGGTGGAATTTGCATTCAATAAAAAAATCTGGAAACAAGAGTCCAACGATGACCACAAAACCATTGCCAATTGTTGGAAAAACCCATTTGGTTCACTAACGTCCTTTAAGGAAGGAAACTGCCATCCTTACCTGGTTTGGCCTACATGGGACTGCAGATCCACAGCAATGTGGTTGACTCTTAACTGCCCTCTGGGCAATTATGGAAGGGCAATAAATGCTGGCCTAGCCAGTGACGCCCTCATCCCCTGAATGAGTAAAAAACATGTTTAAAGTGCCCAGAGCAACAACCAACACCTTGCTGCAAAATGAACGGGACAATATTTGATGCTTTTACCCATAAATGTCCAGAACGCCAATAAATGTATGCTTCTTGCCAGAAAACTGCAAAGCCTTGTTAATGTGATCCACAATGCAGCTGAACAGATGAGCATAGATGTGTTTAGCCAAAGCATCCCTAGCATTGATTGCTTGAACCTTGGTCATGGGTTTGATTACAGTGTCTGAGGTAGTAGCAATTTTTCTGTGGCACAGTCCATGAGCCATCTCCTCCAGCTTGATCTCCAAGAGTTCAGAAAATACTTTCAGGTGATTATCATCATGCTGTTTAGAGGAATACAAGAAAGAGTAATGAAAATAATGACAGACTAATTCCTAAAATTAAATACACATTTGCTGTACATACTTTATTCCTTAGTAATTAAGTAAAACTTTGCTGTGTAAATGTTTTGTGTTGATAGTCATTTATGACGTAGCACAAACAATTCATAGAGCAGTCAATAGAGCACTGAAAGAGACCACTCAGCCCATTATGCCTGTGCCTCTACCAACTGGTACGCTGACCCTTTAGACCTGCAAAAGTTCTCCTGTTTATTCACAAATTCAACTTATTTCAAAAAGTTACCATTGAAAATACTTTCACCACATCTCTCATAAACTTGTTGAATTAAAAATAAAGTCTGACTTGTGTTGGCTGTTTTTACCAATTACTTTATTCAGTAACTTCTGCTTACCAATTCTCCTGCCAGAGGAAAGAGTTTTGCCCAGAATGCTCTATCAATAACATACATTAATTTTGAACGCCTCTATTAAATTACCTTTCTCTGCTCAATGGGGAACAAGCTCAACTTCTCTAATCACTCCTTGTAATTTCAATCCCTCACCTCCAATACCATTCTGCTAAGTCTCTTTTGCATCTTTTGTAATCTATTTTTTTGCTCATGTGTTCTCTGATGAAGGTTTCTTGATCGGGCTTTGCGGGGTTTCTTTGTGGGGAGGTGATGGCCTAATGGTATTATCTCTGGACTGTTAATCCAGAGACCCAGGGAATGTTCTGGAGACTCCGGGCTCAATTCAATAAATATCTGGAATTGACAGTCTAATGATGACCATGAATCAATCTATGGTCGATTTTTGGGGGAAAGAGACCCGTCTAGTTCACTCACATCCTTTAGGGAAGGAAACTGCTGGTCTGGCCTACATGTGATTCTTAACTGCCGTCTGGGCAGTTAGGGATGGGCATGGAATGCTGAATGGGCTTTATTTTCTACTGAGAGAGTTTTATTGTACTATAATTACTGTATTATAATTACTGTGATGTTTAACTTTTAACTTTGTTCTTTCTTTCTACCTTGTTCTTAAGATTTTGTACCTAGGTACTTGCACCTAAGATGATGCCTTGTGTGCGGACATTGTACATTTTTCACTGGAGTCCTGTACTCTTGTACAGTTGGTTTTGCAATAATGCGCGTTCCGGCAACACAAATTGGCAATATTACGACTGACGAATAGGGGAATGCTATTTCTAAAACGCAAGCTTGTGTTGGCTGTAACGCAATTCCATATTGATGATGTTTTGGAAGATGATTTTAGAAAGTATTGCAGGAAAACAGTTTGGATTTCACGATTCTCCTTATCCTGGATAATGCGCCAAACCACCTCCCACCATTGATGTTTTCAGAAAGCTCACCAAAGTGCTTTTCCTACTCCCCCGACACAACCACCCCCCTTCAATCCATGGACAAGGGTGCAAATGCAGCTTTTAAAGCTTATTATTTAAAGGTGCACATTTAAGAGGCTGTTTGCAGCTACTGAGGGGGAGAAGGGCAGTGTTCTTCTATTTTGGAAGAACTTTAACATCAAGAATGCAATTGACATTGTTGTGGAGGCCTGGGGTGATGTCAGTAAGGACTGCTTGCATGCAGTTTGGCAGAAGCTTCTCCCAGATTTTTTTTTTCAAGATTTTAAAGGCTTTGATCCATCAGAGGAACTCCCAAGGATCAAAGAACATTGTGTTGATCTTGCAAAGCAAGTTGGATTTGAAGAAGTGGAGAGCGAGGATGTTGAAGGGCTGCTCGAGTCCCACTGTGAAGACCCCTCTCCAGCTGATCTACAACAACTCCTCGCTGAGGGGGAAGTGGAAGCTGGAGACGAAGAAGAAAAAGTCCAGGATGTAGCACCATGAGAGCTTTCCACTTCTGTTTTGTCTTCTAACCTGACGGAAATTGAGGAGCAGTTGCAGTTGTTAGAGGACAACGATTACAATGCAGAACGCAGCAGGGTAGCAATTCGTGGACTAAGATTTTATTTGGCACCCTATGAACAACTTCGTCGTGAAAGAAGAAAAAGACAAAGCAGCTAAAACTGGATGCCTTCTTGAAGCCAACTCCCAAGAAACAGCCAGAAGACAATGAACCACAGGCATTCACTTCTGGATTAACTACTTTTCGCCCTAACCCTGCAACCGAAGGTGATGATGATGATGATGATGACGACGACGACGACGACAACGACCCTCAGCCCCTGCATGAACAACGGAGCTATGGCAGAACCTCCTCCCCATCAAGTCATCTTTACATTTTTTTCATGGTAAGTTGTTGAATTTACTTTTATTGTATTATTAGATATGAATTAAATAATTATTCAAACTGTGCTAGTTAGTCTTTTGAGTGATATTTTCTGGTGGTCTGTCCCTAACCCTGCTTTTCCTGTAGACCCCGTTATTTCCATAGCACAATTTTCCATAATGCAATGTTGCGCAGAAATGCGACTATCGCATTACAGCAGAACTGACTGCACTTGAGTACAGGAGACAATAAAATCCAAATCAAATCAAATTTTAAAAAGTAAGGGTGGAAACAGGGTAAATACAATCAAACATGGTATGAAAGGACTTCATTTAAAATATATCTCAACTTAGAATGACCTGTAGGAGTTCCGGATATGAATAAAAACAGAAAATAAAAATCAGTGATGGGTCATTGTTTGCTCCAAATTACAGTCTTCCATCATATATTTATCCTGTTTGAGAATTGCAGCACAAGACCGAACAAATACTAAAGATTTGAGAGCTGTATCTTACTTTGACTGAGGATTTGTCATCACCCACAGCTTTTATTCCAACATTTCCCAGGTGCAGAATCCCTGCCAACACTTTGAAGATATCCATCTGAAATTCTTTGTTCAAGCCTGCAACATAGGTTTAAGTTTTAGATAAATACACCTGAGTCAGCTTAGAGGAATCTTTAGGTTAAAAGCTGAAATGATGCCCGCGTCCTTCTGAATGGTGGACATTTGTAACAGATGTACAGGAACAACATCACATGGAAGTTCCTCTCCAAGCCAAATACCGTCCTGCCTTTAGTTGTTCCTTTACTGTCACTGGGTCAAAATCCTGGAACTCCCTCCTAACACCACTGCAGGTATAACTGTACCACATGGATGGCAATGTCCCAAGAAGGCAGCTCATCACCACCTTCTCCAGGGCTAACAACCATGGGCAATAAATGCTTGCTAGCCAGTGGTACCTACATCTCATGAACAAGTCTTTAAAAATGAGACAGGTGAAGGAAATGTGTACACGTCATACAAGATAACTCTTAACAAGAAACAAGGAAAATTCTATTATAGATATGTTTGAAGTGGGAAGGATCAACTTCACGCTCAAACATTTCAAAGTCCAGTCCAGTTTTTTATTTCAAATCTAATGCCACTGTTGGTTATTATGTATGAAGTATTGTAAGTATGAAGTATTGCCTTCCTGGGCCACTGAATCGTAGAGTTGGACTTGAACCCAGAACCAGAGATGCTACCCACTGCACCACAAGAACAGTACAGTATACAGACCACAAAGCTCTTTTATTCCCTTACTTCAGTTTAAATCTTATTCTCTCTTTTCAGTGGAGTGTGTTCAAATAGGTGTAAGCCACTATAGTCCTACTGGATCACGGTATTGTTCTTCTATGGAGGAGAGGGGTAACTGATAGTGGTTTAACTTTAGAGTCACCATGCCCAAGGTGAGGGGACAGGTAGAGAAGGAGAGTCCTTCATGGTAACCTCAGCTGGTGTAGGAATTGAACCCATATCATTGGCATCACTCTGCATCACAAACAAGCCATCCCACCAACTGAGCTAACTCTGCCATGAATACAGCTTGTAACACAGCCTTTGGAGTAGCTTTGAGATACGTTTACTTACCCAGCAGCGAAAATGTTTTTTGTGTTTCAATGAAGTCAGTTCGGTCATTAATACCATCAATCACAGTATTTCCACCCATGTTCACATAACTAAAGTTCTCCGCAGGAGCTGGAAATGTTTTAAAATATTGAATCAAAAATTGAGCAAGACAACTGTTGAGTAAAAAAGCTTATGACACTGAAATTCACTTGGTCAAAAATAAGCAAATAGAGACTCATCATCTTATTCTCTGCCCGCAGATGTGTTTGACTCAAAGCACCCTGGGTAGATGAATGGCAGAAGTCCTGAATCTACTGAAAAGAAGACTGAAAAAAAAAAACTGCGGAAGCTGGAAATCAGAAACAAATGCAGAAATTGCCAGAAAAACTCAGCAGGTCTGGCAGTAACTGTGGAGAGAAAACAGGGTTAATGTTTTGGGTCCAGTGACCCTTCCTCAGAATTGAATCTATGCTGTTAGCATCAACCTGATCCAATAGGCCATCCAGCCAACTGATCCCTCACATTTGAGTTGCTGTGGCCATGTACACTTCCACACACTGGTTATAATCTGGAGCTATAAATAATGATAGTAAAGGCTCCAATTTCCTTTCCATTACAGGGTTAACCAGAATTTTCTCTCCCACTCTTACCAGCTGCCATTTTCTGAAAGCATTACAAGTTGATGCTCAATCTGATGGACTGAGTTTCACATGTGCCTTCCCGGGCCATTGAGTCCTAGAGTTGGACTTGAACCCAGAGTTTCTGTCTGATCAAGCCAGAGATGCTACCCACTGCACCACAAGAACAGTACAGTATACAGACCACTAAAGCTCTTCAGATAACAGTTGTTGATACAGAAAGCTATTAATATGCCTACCTAATTTCAGATGCTTGAACTCAGGTCGATCAGCAGAAGCACAAAGCTGGTAGAATATATGGTAATTTCTTTCATTTTCAGCCTAGATATATTAAATAGATATTGTAATCTAATTATAATAGGGTCCAGTACAATTACAGCACTGATAATGAACCGACAATAGATATCAGAAGACCAGTTGCACTTGAAATAAGATTTTTGTGACGATGTAGAACCTTAACAAGCAACAGTCACAATGTTATAATTAAAAGCAGTGGAAGAAATAAGGTTATCTAGTTGGAGCTTCCCCCAATATCCTATTTCAATCAGCATGTTGGGCCTGTTAAATTCGGCACCATTCAGCTAGTTATAAGCATGGATACATTAATGCGTTTAGAAAAAGGATTTAAAATTAGACGCATTGCTGGAGATCATTGATATCTCAAAACACTAAGAAATAATCAACTGATCGTTATGCACAAAGGTCACTCGGCCCTCCAAATCCCTTCCATCATTCTAGATTCTGGTTGACCATCTACCTCAATGTCATTTTTCTCTGCTATCTCTATGTTCTTTGATATTATTAGTACCTAGAAATCCATCATTCTTTGTCAATTAATGAGTTTACATGAAAGAGAATTCTATAGGCTCCTTCTAAGTGAATAAATTCCTCCACATCTCGGTCCTAAATGGTTTGTCCCTTATTCTGAGACTGCATTCCCTGGTTCTGAATCCCTTCCCTCGCATTGCAAGAGAAACATCGAGAATATGGGCCTGGTCTCCTCAAAAATCTCCTTCTACTTCAGAAAGTATTCTTCTTCATTCAGTTTTGTTTTTGAACTAATCTAATGAATTAATCTGACTAATCTGGGTGACTAGAATCTGTTGATTTTGGTGAAGAAATGGAGGGGTATGGCAATAATGGCTCAGATTTTGGATTCTGTAATTAAGTAAGGGCACTCACTACTGACCTTGAAATAAAACTGCCAACAAAGAGCTAGCACATTCTGTTATGTCCTATCCCAAGGACAGATTAAAATTGGCACCATGCAAAGACGATCGCTTTGCATCCAGCAACAGTGATGTCAGCAGGCAGGTAAGCAGCCAATTATATTGAAGCATTCACACACAGCAAACCAGGAGGTTAAAAGCACTTAATGACTTCCATTTTTAATCATTTATTTCTCTATAAGAAAAATAAACTATGATTGGATAATCCAAAGTTTTTTTTGAAAAAACAAATATTTTAAAAATTGGGTGAATTGTTTTTGGAATGATTTGAAATTCTACAAATGTAAATTTAAATCTTACTGAAAAGAGGGACATATTGTTAAAATTTTTCATTTCACTCTCGTCAGGACAAATGCAAGAATGCCAATTTTCAAATCAGCAACTTTTTTCCTGTCAAATTAGTGTGGGCATTTGAAATTTGGCATTCTTGCATTTGTCCTGATGAGAGCAAGACAAAAAGCTTCAGCAACACATCTCTCTTTTCACAGAGGGTCAAATCCAGTACTACCAGTCAAAGTCAATATAAAATTATTTTGATAGGGAGGATGCTCAGCAGTAATTATGATGCACGAACACTTAAAACCCAGTTGTATCTCATTGAAGAAGATACAGTGTTTCCAAGGGATTTTACAGCAAGGCCAACAGTCCAAGAGTGAATGTTCCCATCAAGTCAATTGATCTCTGCTGATTTACAAGAGGGCGGCAAATGGGTGAGAGAAACAGGGAACTAGCAACAGCAATGTCTCTATTCTTCAATGCATGTCTGGATTCTAGATGTCACTGTCAGTTTCAATGGAATAACGATGGCCAATGCTGACAGTTTCACTGCCATTATCACAAAATCTGGGCCAAACGTCATCCAATAAACCTGAGCAAAATCGCACAAGATCATCATCTACCAGTACATTCCTTCCAAGTCATTTTGTGGAGTAACCCATTTCCTGTCTCTCCCAAGCCTGTCCACCATCTACAAGGCAAAACTCAGGAGTGTGATTGAATACTCCCCACTCACTTGGATGTGTGCAGCTCCAACAAAGAAACTTGATCCCTTCCAGGACACAGAATCGCGCTTGATAGATACAATTTCCACCATTTTTAACATTCATTCCTTCACACCATAGGGTACAATATCAGCGATGTGTACCATTTACAAGTTGTGCCGCAACAACTTATCAAGGTTCTTGTGACAGCACCTTCCAAACCTGTGGCCTCTATCACCTAGAAGGACAAGGGCAGCAGATACAGGGGAACAAGTTCCCCTCCAAGCCACACAACATTGTGACTTGGAACTGCATCACTTTCACCAGGTCAAAATCCTGGAACTCCCTTCAATGATAGTGTGGCTGACCCCACATCCCATGGATTTCAGCTGCTCAAGAAGGCAACTCACCATATTCTCCAGGGCAAGTGGAATGGGCAAAAAATGCTGGCCAAGCCAGCAATGCCCACATCCCATAAACGAATATTAAAAAAAAAAATGACTGACCAGACAGATGTAGAATAACAATAGTTAAGCTATTGAAAAAAAGACAAATTTATTGCAAATGGAAATATGGTTTAGCTGAATGCAACGGAGAAGGTCAAAGCATGAACATATTTGAGAACCACAACATTACTCTCTGCAAAATGCAATTCCTACCTGAAACACCACCCTTGATTTTTCCAGTAAGTAAGTTCTCATATTTGCACCAATGATTCGATACCGGTTATTAAAACTGATCTCTGTGTATTTACCAAAACGGCTGCTATTGTCATTTCGTGTCGTCTTTGCATTTCCAATTGCCTGAAAACAAGAACACATTGCTACAACTGTCCTGAAGTAGTACAGGACGACAAGGATAGTGCAATAAAACTACTTCCGAATAGTTAGCAGTGACATTAATGCTAAAAAAATTATATGAAGATGTTATTTTTCCATTTCATTGAAGGAACGCTTGACTAAGACTAAAATTTGCAACGTAAAGAATGTCAATTTAACAATTTTCACAGATGATAAGTTCATTTAAATAACTTCACTTAAATGAGTGACAGAGTGGCTCAGTGGTTAGCACTGCTGCCTCACAGCCCCAGAGACCAGGGTTCAATTCCAGTTTCAGGTGTCTGTGTGGAGTTTGCATATTCTCCCTGTGTCTGTGTCTGTGTGGGTTTCGTTTGGGTGTTCCAGTTTCCTCCCATAGTCCAAAGATACGTAGGGTAGGTGGATTGGCCATGTTAAATTGCCCAGTATTCAGGGATTGTTTAGGTTAGGTGGGTTAGACACAGGAAATTGGGGGAATGGATCTGTGTGGAGTGCTCTTCAGAGGGGCAGTGTGGACTTGTTGGGCCAAATGGCCTGTTTGCACGTTGTAGGGATCCTATAGCTTCGGATTATGTTGAATTCAAACCATGCAAAAAGACATCTGTACAATGAAAAGTTGCTTGATTTATATTGGATAACGCAAAAAGTTTCGAAGGAAAAAAGCTACCTTGAATTAAAATTACAGAGAAATGTTACATTGTGAAGACTTTTAACTATATTAACATATATAGACAGATATCTATCCTATGACTATTAGCTTTAAGCCTGAGTTTCACTAATTTTATACAATATATCTTGGACATCAACTGTATGACTAATTACTTCTATACAGCAAGCAGATAGATTATGCAGACAATTGAAAGTTACAACAATAGTTCCTGATTGTGTAACAACTTAGCCAAAGCAAAACTTCAAAAGTTGGAATATTACTTATCATAAATGGAACAAAGAATAGAATCATTTCAGTGCCGTAACTACAGAATGGGGAGGATGGTTATAATTATTTTTAACTATTCTGACTAGACATGCTAAGAGACATTCCAGGGCAGATAGAACTTGAACCTAACCTTCTGGTCCAGGTAGATGGTTATATGTTTAAATCTTAAAGCCGCGCTTTATAATTACTTTCAAGCTCCTTCCCAGGTACTACTTTTCTTAACTATTAGAGACCACTTTGTTGCTTCTTACCTCTGTTATAGGGTTTGATGCAAGGACTTTATCTTCTACACAAGCCTTGCTACTGGACTTACTAACAGTAGCAAAATACCTCATCGCATATCGAGCAGATACAGTCTTCCCTGCACCCGATTCTCCACTCACAATAATAGACTGGTTTCTATTCTTCCTACCAATTGAAGACAGAAAAAAGACATTACACAACAGCTCTACTAACAAAGCCCAACTCATCTTGATTTCATTTCATTTATTGTTGTCACATGTACCAAGATACTGTGAAAAGTGTTGTTTTAGAGTCATAGAATCATACAGCACGGAAACAGACCTTTTGGTCCAACCAGTCCATGCCGAACATAATCCCAAACTAAACTTGTTCCACCTGCCTGCTCCTGGTCTAATTCCTCCAAACCTTTCCTGTTCGTGTATTTATCCAAATGTCTTTTAAATGTAATAACTATACCCGCATCCACCACCTCCTCAGGAAATTCATTTCGGATATGAGCAACACTCCACGCAAAAAATTTTCCCTTCATGTCTTTTTTAAATGTCTCTCCTCTCACCTTAAAAACGTGCTCCCTTGTCTTGAAATCCCCCATCCTAGGTAGATGACAATTACCATTAACGCTATCTACACCCCTCCTTATTTTATAAACTTCTAAAAAGGTTGCCTCTCAACCTCCTATGCTTCAATGAGAAATAGAATCATGGAATCCATACAGTGTGGAAACAGGCCCTTCAGCCCAACAAGTCCACACCAACCTTTGGAGCATCCCACCCAGACCCATCCCCCTTTAACTGACCCAATCTACACATCATTGAACACAACGGCAATTTAGCATGGCCAATCCACATAGCCTGCACAACTTTGGACTGTGGGAAGAAACCAGAGCACCTGGAGGAAACCCATGCAGACACAGGGAGAACATGCAAACTCCACACAGTCGGCCGAGGGTGGAATCAAACCCGGGTCCCAGGCACTGTGAGGCAGCAGTACTAACCACTGAGCCACTGTGCCGCCCCAAAAAAGTCGCAGCCTATCCAGCCTTTCTTTATAAAACTTAAACCTTCCATATCCAGCAACATCCTGGTAAATCTCTTCTGAACCCTCTCCAGCTTAATAATACCCTTCCTATACCTGTGGTCTATAGGTAGATTGTACGATCCAAAAATTCATTGAAAATATAACTAAAATTAAAACCTCTTCTCTGTTGGTGAAGAGTTTAAAAAAAATTAAAGATCGAAACAAATATAACCAATTATTTTGGGCCAATAAACATTAACTTAGCAGCATAACTAAAATAATGCAATTTCAATTAGCCTTAAATGTTTATTATTTGCAATAAAAATGAAGTCAAATTATTTTTCACTTTGAATTAAATTTTATTCAATAAATGGTTTCTTTATTATGAAGTATCATTTTATCCCCAAATGGATTTTTTTTTGTGCCAAATACCTAGTATGAGATTCAAAAAAAAGTTCTCACAGATTGTAATGAAACAAACTATGGACATTGAACATTTCCCTACACACTATCAACAGACAACATATATCATCATACAAACATTTAAACTAGTTTACTTGTATTTTAAAAATAAACTTAAAAATGTAGCTTGTGGTAACGTTCATGTACAAATCCTCAACAATCACGTACAGTTTCTGTCCGTATTATTCACATATAGGTACTTCAAATGAATGGATTCACGTTTGTATAAGAACAGTGCGTGTAGGAGTGTAGCAATATCATAAAGCGGTAGATGTGCAGCTAAGTAAACAATATTAACTCTTCACCTCACCTTCCCAAGAAGAAACATAATATTCATTGATCCTTTTGCTCCTGACATGTTCGATAAAATATTTCAGAAGCTCAAGAATTGTATACACCTCCACACACACACACACCGTTCTAGATGATTGATTACATCCTGATAATAGTTGTTTTCATAAGCCCCTTCTTGCAAAATAGAAGACACTAACTAGTGATTGTAACCTGGTCAGCCAGGTGGACATTATAGAATACATGAGTTCCCTGATTGAGACTGTTAACCTGGTCCAATCAGACAGTCCTGGCTCTGAAACAGGAGTGTCAGAGGATTCTGTTCATTTGGAGAGCTGGCTCTTGTCAAGGACTCTCCACTTGTAAATGACTTGGTGACAGGATACTGGCCTCTGTGGAGTTATTTCATCAACTTCTTTTAACCATCTAAGCACATAATATTCATTTTGTCCCTACTCTTGCCCAGTTCTATCTCAAGATATGATTTTTTTTTTTGTGTCTCATTCACAATGCAGCAACGGAAAGAAGTCAGCAGACTTGAACAACACATCCTGCACTCTCGCCCGAAATTAAAGTACAAGGTAAACTAAATTACATTCAGACAATTAAACGCTTCAACTATTTCACAGTTTCTAATTCCAGCATTAAACATAATATTCATTTATTATTTTGCTACTGATATTCAATAAAATATTTCAGAAAGCTGAAGAATTGTTCGGACCTTTACACATGCACGCGCATGTGCACACACAATGTGCTAGATGATTGATTATATCCCGATAACAATTGTTTTCATGAACCCCTTTCTGCAAAACTGAAGATACTAACTGTTGTGAGAGCCAGTTGGACATCATAGAATTTGAGCCATTTGATGGTTATGGACCAGATCAAACTCCCTCAAAACATGTCAAGGAGATAGCCTAGACCTTAACTACTTCTTATTTTAAACAGCCAGGTGTTGCATTCCAGATGCAATTCAATTGGTCAAACTACTAGGCCTGAAGCAAAACACGCTTTATTCATACACTATAGTTAAAATATAGACAAAAGAAAGAAGTATTGGGAAACTTTGACTCTTATCAGAAAGCGTAACAGAATAGTAGATTATTGAACTACTAAACAGCAACTATTCCAATATAGTAATATCATAAAGGCAAAGGCAAAGGCAAACTTAGTAAAATAGATTGTCTCACATGCAATTCTAGCAGTAGGAAGAGAACCCCAGCTTTTAGTTATGGCAAAGAGAGAGAGGGAGATGTAGCAACTTTCAGAACCCCAAAGCTACTGAAAGCTAAACTCAAAATCCTGGTCCTGTGGAAGCTTGACCCCACCCATTCAGGCTGCTTCTATTGTTCCAATTTTAAAAAAACACAGTGCCTCACGAGCTGTTAACTTTATGAAGCAGATTGCTCCACAATTCTGTCTCAACCTCCCTTCATTTAAAAAAAGGACAAAATACACCTCTTAAAGCTGCAGTATTGTCCCACAATGAATAAAAAGAAAGCAAAATCTTAAAGAGAGTCTAAAATAAAAATTAACTCTACATATATATGACAATGGTATCTTATAATAAAGGCAGCAGAGCTTTGGATAAAGAGATAGAAGATGAGTGACCAGAAGAGCATTAAGATAATTGAAACTAGAGGGAATAGAAGCTCAGATGAGTGTTTCAGCAGCAGACAGCCCAACCTTAGAGTGGAACCAGGAGGTGGACGTAGCTTCCAAAGTGGAAAGGAAACAGGACCAGAAGCTATGGTTCCACACCTGAAGTATTGTGGGCAGTTTTGACCTTCTTATCTGGGGAAGGATGGCTTTGGAGGGAGTGCAACAAAGCTTTCCCAGACTGATTCCCATGATGGCAGGATTGACCTATGAAGACAGACTGGATCAGTCAGGACTGTATTCACAGGAGTTCAGAAGAATGAAGGGAGATCTCATAGAGGCCTATAAAATGCTTGCAGGACTTGAGAGCATAAATACAGGAAGGATGTTTCTGATGACCTGGGAATCCAGAACTAGGGGGTCACAGTTTAATGATTTGGAGTAGGCCAGTTAGGATTGAGATGAGGAAATATGCGTTCACCCAGAGGGTGGTGAGACTGTCACAGAAAGTGGTTGAGGCCAAAACATTGAATGTCAGGAGTTAGATATAGTTCCCGGCCCAACGTGATCAAAGGGTACGAAGAGAAAACAAGAACAGGCTTACTGAATTGAATGATCAGCTGCAATTATATTGCACGGCTGGGCAGGTTTGAAGTGCAGTTCCAGCTTAAAATGTGAAGTCACAAGTGACCTAAACCTGAGATGTTAGATACAGGGGCTCTGGAGCGAGAATAATATGAGTAATGTTTTGGATACTGTACTGGGGTGTAATTTGAGTAATATACAATAGCCTCAGAGATAACAGGTACTGCAGGTGCTGGAGAATCAGAGATAACAAGGTGTGGGGCTGGATGAACACAGCAGGCCAAGCAGCATCATAGGAGCAGGAAAGCTTGACGTTTCGGGCCTAGACCCCATTTTGTTTTGTTTCAATTTGTAAAAGGAGCGTTTTGTGGTTAACAGGATTACACTTTTGCCGAATGTTTAAAAATCTTTGCATTTTTATGCTTAGTAGATGTTTTGGTTCATTCTATTTTATCTTCGTTTCTTTTGTTACTAAACTTCTGTTTTATTGTTACTGCGAAACCTGCAGTATTGTGTGTTTACGTTTCGGTGAGGGATCAGTTTGTTAACACCAAACAGATCAAAATATGATCTATTAAGCCAGAATTCTGGCTGGAATCCGACTTGCCCAATAATAATGTCAACTGGGACCATAACAATACAGAATAAATAGGTTGGAAAAACTGACCTGGCCATTTGTTTGTAAGCTTCTTCAGCCACGGCAAAGATATGAGGATCCATATCGCCCATATTCTGCCCACTGTAGGCATGGATAATGGCATCTCCATAGATTGGTATCTCTTTGTAAGGGTTAATAGCCACAAGAATAATGCCTAAAATAAAGAAAAAGTCAACAATTATCATTTTCTAGAGCCATCAGTTAGTTAAGTGACAATTTCCAAAGAAGTGTGTTGTGATATCTGTTGTGGCTTTGTTTCATACCACAATAAGTGTAGATGAGTTTGGAATCCACAAAGCGCACTTTGAGGTTATGCAAAACTGCAGGTTCGTGGAGATAGCTGAGTGCTGTGAGGTCATTTTCACCCACCAGTATGTCTGGATTCCGTAAAGGCGGCAGTTGTGTCTTAACTGGATCAATCGGATACTCCAATTCCTAAAATGTTCAAATTAAATGAGAAAAACTGGGTGTGTGAAATTTACCCTTTAAAAAAATACAACTATTCAACACTGAATTTCCAATTAGGCTGCATACAATGAATAGACTAGGAAACTAGTTATTTTGACAGCGTGAACAACGGAATGCATAACATTTCTTTATCACAGGCATAGTGTCACGTTTTACTTTACCATTGAAGAATGGGAAATTTTTAAGCCACATATGCAGATGAGTGTTGTCTGGTAACAATATTAAGGCACCAAAATATGAGTAAAGGCTATATCATTTATTTACTGATTTTTTATTTTTTAGCTTGGTACAAACTTCCATATGCAACAATCACATTACATCAACAGCATTCATCTCAGACCCGAATGTTGTTTGTTAACTACACCACAAAGGCTACACTGGCAAACACACAAGAAAAAGTAATAGGATCAATTTAAAAGGCAAGTGACTACAAGGAAATAAAATATTCGTTCCTCATTGAATGGGACAGAAATTAATCTTTACAACTGGTTAATAGGTTACAGAAAAATATTTAAAATATTTCTGCTGGGCAATTTTAGCTATACTAGGAGCACTGACATTCAAATTAAATTCAAGCAGTTCATAGCAGCTTCGGCTGTTGGCTGCACAAATTAGAAATTTAAAAATGTGAACTATGTCTACACCTACACTGTCTTCGCATGTGAAAGACTGAAGTTAAATAAAGGAGGGCAGGAGGAATAACTTGTTTGTCTAGTATTTGCATATTGGTAAAAAGATGCATGTGGCTTGATTATTTGACTTATGCTGCCTGTAAAATGATTAGACTAGGTTTCCACCCTTTTGGTATATTACAATAAATTTAAAATACAAAATAAACAGTAAACTGTGCAACATATCAGAATCTGAGATAATAGGTACTGCAGATGCTGGAGAATCCGAGATAACAAGGTGTGGGGCTGGATGAACACAGCAGGCCGAGCAGCATCATAGGAGCAGGA
>JAHRHZ010000047.1:4023320-4036991 GCA_024137785.1 Ginglymostoma cirratum | reverse complement strand
TGGGGAGGGGTGGCCTCAGAGGGAGAGGGTCTACCCGGGGAGGAAGGCGAGGGTAGGGTTGAGGGTCAGTCCTGTGGAGGGAGGGGGAGACACATGAATCAAACTTTCAGGGAGCTGCATTAAAGTCTTGCCAGCATTGCTGGATGTCAGGGTTTCCATAACAATGAGCCAGCACCCCAGCTGTCTGCGGGTGAGAATCAAAATCACTGCAAATTCCATCAAATAAAAATGTCACATCTGTTAAAGCTGCCATCTCAGGATTAAGTCTTCCTTTAACCTGAACTATTATCTTCCTTTCACTCAATTAGTTTCCTTCAGTTTGTTCCTCTACTGAAGCCTGACTGCTCAGGAATCTCTCGGACAGTCCATCAGGATTGAGGATGACTTGCTTCCTCTCCAATTCAGTGGTTTTCAGGATGACTGATGATTCCAACGTGTAGCCTGCAGACTCTGCTACGTGTGGAGCAGGGATTCCCAGAAGGGTTGGGTGGATGAATTGTTTAGAGGTTTGAATATTCCCTGCAACACCTCAACTTCACCTCTCGATGTATTCGCCACCTTCCTGAATGAATCTTCTCCATTTTGGTTAGTAACAAGCCAATGTTTTCAGCGAGTCTGTGCAGATGTTGACCTCTTCAGTAATGCTTTAAGCACACCCCTGAAGGGTTTCACTTTTCCCTCTGGGTGCCCTGTCAGAGCTGGCCAAAAGCCTCCAACTCTGCCAATTATGAAAGATCATAGAGTATCCTTCTCAAATATGGCTGCTGCTCAGCAACTTGTTCCCATCCTCTGCCTGCACCACATGACATACACTGTGAACCACTCCAACAGAACCACCACAAACCCAGCTCCATGAAAACTGGGACCAAACAGCACTATCTTTGCACCAACACTCTTCTTGTTTATCCTCACTGTGTTACTGCATCTTACCTCCTGCAAATAACTCACAGGCGTGGAGATAATCTACAGATAGATGAGAAACTGTTCAACAATCCAATGCCACAATCCAAAATGAAAACTACTCCACTTTGAGTCACTGAGCTGTAGTGTGTTTCCTTAATATTTCACACATGGGAACTGAATCAGTAATAACATCAGCTGGAATCATAACCTATTTTGAAGGGTCTAGGCCCGAAACGTCAAGCTTTCCTGCTCCTATGATGCTGCCCGGTCTGCTGTGTTCATCCAGCCCCACACCTTGTTATAACATATCAGAATCTATCGTCCCCATTGAGTTGGAGTCATTTCAGAAACGCTAAACTGATGTAATCTGTTGATTCTTTTCCTTAATGAATGATCAAACATTATTGTAAGCATCGTAAGCACATGACTTGGTTTTAACGAGTAATATGCAGGTTTTGGAAGCTTGAATGAATGTCAAAATAATAGGCATTAACCTGTATTCAGCAGAAAGCACTGGATCTTCAGGTGTGCAATTAACTTTTCAGTGTGAGAGACTTTTAAAAATTAAAATTTACAACATACTTTATCAAAAAGTAACTTAATAAATTTCAATTTGATATTCTAAAATAGGTCGTTTCAGTTTTATGAAGTATTATCTAAGTATTGAATGAAATTTCATAAAACTTCAATTCATATATAATTAAATATATGACCAAAAAATAAATTATTGGAAAAACTCACTTTGTCTTTTGCTGTAAGATGCAAAGATAATGTAAGTTATGAAAGTATCACTCACGGGAAATAAGATAAGCAAGGTACTGTCAGGTGATGTGCCATATATGATAGTCAGATCCTAGATACACTGCAGCAAGTGACTTGCCTCCTGACTTCCCAAAGTCTTTACAAGTCAGGTGTGGATGGAATATTCTTCACTTGTCTGGATTAATGCAGCTGCAAGAACACTTAAAAAGCTTGATGTAATCTGGGATAAATCAGCCCAATGATCATTGCTGGTCATAGGATTCCTGCAGTGAGGAAAGAGGCCATTCATCCCATCGAGTCCACAATGACCCTCCGAACAGCATTCCACCCAGACCCAGCCCCTTACTCAATCCCCATAACTCCACAATTAATATGGCAAATCCATATGGCCTGCACATCCCTGGACACAATGGGGTAATTTAGCATGGCCAATCCATCTAGCCTACACAGCTTTGGGCTGTGGGAGAAAACTAGAGCACCCAGAGGAAACCCACACAGACTTGGGAAGAATGTCTTTGTGGAGTTTGCACAATCACCCAAGGCTGGAATTGAATCCAGGTCCCTGGCGCTGTGAGGCAGCAGTGCTAATCACTGAGCCACCGTTTTAAATGTTCACTCCCTCCAATAGAGGCACTTCATGGCTACAGTGCATTTGCCAAACCTGTGACCTTTACCACAGAGGAGAACAAGGCATCTGGTACTTTGGAACATGACCAATTGTCATTTTCCCTCAAAGGTCGTTGAGAATCCTGTCTTGGAAATGTATCGCCTTAATTACAGTGTGTGACTGCATCAAGATCTTGGAACAACCTTCCTAACAACCCAATGGGAGTTCCAAACACACGAAAACCACAACAATTCAGCAAGGCAGCTCATCACTATCTCCCAAAGGCGATGGGCTAAATGTTGATGAGCAATGCTCACATCCCATGAATAAAAAGAAAACATCATTGTTTTACTCATTATCTGAAAATGGCACACTTACAGAAATTGTAGCATTCTTCCAATGCAATTCAGCCAGTTCTGACTCTTTAGGTAGATCAATCTACTGGAGTCAGCTTGCTGCCCGGTGTGGCCTATCCAACATTCGGGTTTTGTGCAACTTCTGCACGTTTCAATTCTATCCCTTTAGAAATTAACCTAGCGCTTAATTTTGTTTGTGGTCTTACAAACCTGTGCTGTTACTTTTATTTTGTATATGGATCCCACATTACTTTGCTCCTCTACTCCACTTGGATTCTTACTTTCCCAAATGATAAGTGACCGCCTTATTTTCCTTTTCAAAGTCTTTTCGTATTTTCTCATTTCAAATTTGAAGGTCCCTTTTAAATAACTATTTGGAAGGGGAGCAATTTTCCTCAGGTCCTTCAGATGATTGGAGATAGCCGAGATTGGATCTGAAGCTGAAACATCAGTAACAGTCTCATAGACCGGTACAGTATAGAACTGGTGCAGGCCCAATGGGCTGAATGGCCTCAGTACAGTATAGAAACAGTGCAGCATGATGGGCTCAATGGCCTCCTTCTGCAACATCTCAGATTCTGTGCAAGTTGGGTTTAGCGCAAGACAACGTGGCGAAGAGGTAAAGGCTTATTCTAGGAATGGTTTCCCGGAGGGTTATTAACAGCTCGATTGTCACTCAAACGGTCCGCCATCACTCATTGAGAGAAGGGATTTTGGTGGCGAGTGCTTGACTAACGCCTTGTCCTAACAGTGACTGGTAAATAAGTTATTGTAAAGGATTGAGCACTAGTTTGGAGTGTTTGGGTTCATTTGCTGCTAGAGGGTTGAAAAGGAAGGTAAATCAACTCTGACTAGTCAAAGTATTGCAAAGGATATTACAGCTTCCTGAAGGCGGTGTATATTCAGAGGCAGGACCCTTTCTTCTCCAACCAGAAAACAAAAACCATACACCTTCTTCAACTAAGCTTTCATTCCTAGAGGACAGCTGTTTATTGGCAACTATCTTGATCAGAGATTGCCAACTAATCAGCACACTTTTATCCTCATGCAGTAGAAACTGTGTTCCCTTTAAGATTTAGTATTCTTGCATGTGTCCTGGTGAATGCAAGATGGAGAGCTTCAACAGCATCTCTTTGTCACGGAATATTCAAGCTCTGGACGTCCAATCAGCTTTTTACATCAATGATTATTCTGGAACATGCTTGACAATATTGAAGGGAAAAACCTGTCTACTTAGCCCTGCTTCTGGTGAAAAGTATTGAGAAAAATCATGCCTGTCATGAAGGGACAAATGTGAGTTTGTGCAATGCTCCATTAATTAATTTCTCACACTAAATGCTTCACCGACCACCTCAGAAGTGCTACTGTGGCGAGTGGGAAAGAAATGCTTGGTCAGTAGCATTCTCAGAATCCCTACAGTGTAGAAACAGGCCCTTCAGTCCAACAAGTCCACTCCACCTCTCAGAACATCCCATCCAGGCCCATCCCTTATAACTCACCTAATCTACACATCCCTGAACACTATAGGCAATTTAGCATGGCCAATCCACCTAGCCTGCACATCTTTGGACTGTGGGAGGAAACCGGAGCACCCAGAGGAAACCCATGCAGACACAGGGAGAATGTGCAAACTCCACACAGGCAGTCGCCCAAGGGTGGAATCGGACCTAGGTCCCTGGCGCTGTGAGGCAGCAGTGCTAGCCACTGAGCCACTGATCTGGAAGAGGAATGGAAGAAGGATATGAAAGCAGACATAGCAACTGTAACTGTCATATGGGAGAAGGGCAGAAGGGAGGGTTAGACATCTGCCCTTTGGATATAAGGTATCCTTCTTCCTCTTGTGGACCTGCTCCATCAGGACCTCTCAAGCTGTGCCCAGGATCCTGCAGGCCTTCTCACCTCAGTCAGAATCATCCTGAACCTCATGCTGTTGTGTGCCAATCAGCAGTCTCACACCTTGACAAGAAATGATTGGCTGCAGCTCACATAGAAATGTCATCCCATCCGGGTGCAAAAACCCTGCAGAGTCTGTTTTAGTGCCTGCGGGAAAATTCCGGTAATCTGCAAATTGACTGCTCAAACTAAATTTTCAAACAGGCACATCCAAGCACCTGCTTTCACCAAAGCAACTCCTAGAATCTAGCTAATCTGCGACTTCTGTTAAACTTTTCAATGTTTTACAACCATGTGAGAGATAAGATTATAACTTCCTAATTGCTCTAACAATGCCAAAGCAAATTAACTTGAAATTTATATTGTGTTTATTCATGGAGGCGTTTACATGACTATATTTCAAAATAGATGTTTTAACATGAAGCATTTGAGATGTTTTGAGGAAATGAAAGGCATTACACGTCCAAACATCTCTGTAGCCATGTCCACCATCTCAGTAATCTCCTGCAACTCTTCAGTGCTCTGCAATCTCCTTGTTCTACCAGCCCTGGCCCATTAAGCATTCCAAATTCTCAGTCACTCAACTAATGATGGCTGTGCCTTCCTATAACTGGGTGACCAGAACTGGACACAGTATTCCAGAAGAGGCATCACCGATGTCTTGTACCCCTCAACATGACTTCCCAACTCCTATACTCAAAGGACTGAGCAGTGAAGGTAAGCGTGCCAAATGCCTTTTTAACCACCCTGTCTATATGTGATGCAAACTTCCAAGAATTATGTAGACAAACAGGAGGCTGGAAGAACACAGCAAGCCAGACAGCATCTGGAGGAAAGGAGGAGTCAATGTTTTGGGTGTAACTTTCTTCAGAACTGAAGAAGGGTAATACCCGAAACGTTGAAAGCTCCTTTCCTCCAGATGCTGTCTGGCTTGCTGTGTTCTTCCAGCCTCCTGTTTGTCTACCTTGGATTCCAGCATCTGAAGCTTTTTGTTGTCTCCTTCAAAGGATTGTGTACCCACTTATACACCTAAAGTTATTATCGGAGGCCAGGAAATGAAAAAAAAACCAGATTCCATGAACTTCATAAAATAAAACTAAACAAACATTTTCAGTAGCTGGGAATGGTGTTGGCTGCAGCCAACAAGCTGAAATCATTTACATAAAAGGAATGTTCCTCTTTATTAGAAGGAATGCATGGAGTGAGCAGCAGCACTTTTAAGCTGGAACAAATTGTCACAATTCCAGTGTAACCACAGCCAAAAAACCAAAAATATACCTTCATTGGACAAAAACACCTTGCCTCTATGTAGGGTAACAAGGCGTAGAGCTGGATGAACACAGCAGGCCAAGCAGCATCAGAGGAGCAGGATGCTGACGTTTCGAGTCTGGACCCATTTCTGAAGAAGGATCCAGACCTGAAACGTCAGCCTTCCTGCTCCTCTGATGCTGCTTGGTCTGCTGTGTTCATCCAGCTCTACACCTTGTTATCTCAGATTCTCCAGCATCAGCAGTTCCAACTATCTCTTGCCTCCATATGGTGCGTTTCATGCCCAAAGGACATTCCAAAACACTTTATATGCAATGAGGTCCTTGAATTTTAGATAATGCTAGTGGAGGAATTTGCAAATACTAAATAACATGATAATGACCAGGCAATTTATTTTTGTGACTTTGATTAAGATTTTGGGCAGGATGCTGGAAATGGCTCTGCTGCTGTTTTTATTAAGGATCCCATAATATTTTCATTCCACCTGAGGGGGCAGATAAGGTCACTGTTTAACATCTCATTTGAAAGACTGCACATCCTACATTACAGAACTTCCTTAGTACTGCACTGGACTGTCAGCTTTTATTTGTGTGTTGATGTCCTGGAGTGCGTCTTGAACCTGCCACAACCCCGTAACTCAGAAGCAAGAATGTTAGCAACTGAGGCACAGATGGCACTTTGCTGTAGGACACAACGCAGACCAAAACTTCAGTTAAATGACTTGGCAAGCATATTGAAAAAAGTATGCATAAAACAAAATCAATCACATTTGTCCTCATGCCTTTTGTCAACTTACAGTGCCATCTTCTAACTGCAGAAACAGTACATCTGATCCCTTCTTATAGTCCTTAGTGATGTCAGCTGATTGCCAGACTTCATCAGGGTCAGGAATCCAAACACTATTATACTGTAAAACAAAGGAAATCATCATTGAAAACAAAAAAAAATGCTGGAAATCACAGCAGGTCAGGAGAGAGAAAGCTAACGTTTCATGTCTAGATGACTCTTGATCAGAGTTGTCTTGGTCTCAACTTTCCATATTCTTCTACATCTGTGTTTTCAATGCACTTCGATCAATTATTATGTTAAAGATACTTTACAATTATAAATTGTTGCTAGTGTTCCCACTTTCAGTATGCCTAGCAATCAACTAACAAGGGTGGAGAATGGAACACATACCATGACTAAGTAATGGAGTTTCTTGCAAGAGGTCATGGAGTGTGACGTGAGTATCTGCGAAAGCTTTATCCCCAAAAGGTGCAGTAAGCTTTAATCCCTTGTGCCTCTTAAAATAAATTAAAATGTTCTTTCTCAAGCATCTTCCTGGTCTAGTCACCTTCATTGCAAGACTGACCAACAGCACTGACTAACCTTAGCATTATATACTTCAGCTCTGCAATCTAAAATGATTCTATTACGCGACATAGACCACAGGGTTATTCTGTAAAGTGTTACTCACTTGACAGGCAAATTATAATATTGATGACACTTCAGTCCAAATTGTATCCCACCAACTTAGGAGACACCCTTACACATGTCTATCCACATGTGCATCATTTCGCTCCCAAATTGTCCCACTAGAACAGCACAGGCCTTATTTTAAAAAATGCCATAAAAGAATTCTCAAAACCAATTTACATGTTTTGGGACTTTCTGATTGGACATGTGCAAATGCACTCTCCAAACGTGTGACCTCTACCCCTAAGAAGAATAAAAACAGTACAGACTGGGAACCCTATCACTGGCAAGCTCCCCTCCAAGACTCAAATCACAGAACTGTTATCGTGCAGAAAAAGGTTTTTCAGCCCATTGTGTCTGCACCAGCTCTCCAGATGAACACCATGACCTAGTGCCATTCTCGTGCCTTTTCTCTGTAATAATGCACATTATTTAAAGAGAAACAATCATCCAATACTTCTATTCAACCTGTCTCCATCACATTTCCAGGCAGTGCATTTCCTGTCCAAAACACTGGCTGTTAGAGAAAAAAAAAACCTTGTTTTCACCTTACTTTTGTTTCTTTTGCAAATTACTTTTAAAATCTTTACACCATTGACACGACTCAGGCTCCTTGATGCCACACTGTCAAATGTTGCCTTGATATCGAAAGGAACTACCCTCACTTCCCCTCCAGATCAGCTCCTTTGCCCATATTTAGACAAAAAGATAGATACTAAGGACAACTGAGTGGGCCTGGCAGAACACAAACTGAGCATCAGTGAGCAGGCTATTCTTTTGCAAGTGCTGTTTGATAGCACTATGGACAACATCTTCTATCAATTTGCTAATGGTTGGGAGTAGACATATTGGGCAGTAACCAGCCAGCTAGGATTTGTTCTGCTTTTTGTGACATTACCTGGGCAAATTTCCACATTGCCAGTGGATGCCAGTGTTGTAACTATAATGGGGGGCAGTTCATTTTTAGGTATGCCTGTTGCTGCTTCTGGAAAGCCTTCCTTCACTCTTTGATGAGCCAATGTTGGTTTCCTCACTTGTTGGCAACAGGTAGAATGGCACATACACCAGGTCATGAGGTTATGGATTACAGGAAATATAGTTCTGCTGCTGCAGCTGAAGGTCCACAGGGCCTGAGCAATGGCCAGATTGGAGTTCTTGGGTCTGTTTGACATCCAGCCTGTCCAACACAGTGGTAATGGCCCACAACACAATGGAGTATATCCTACTGTCATTACTTGTGGTTTTAGTTTTGAAGCACACGCCCAGGGCTATTTTGTCTTGGTATAAAAGAATAGGTGTAAAGCAAGTCTATCACAGCCTGGCCATAGTCAAAATGTGTTCCTTGAGGACTCCCAGTGAGAAGTGGATCTGGATATTTAGTCCAAAATGGAGGAATTTACCTTTTGGATGATCCAGTTACTCCTCCCGTTTTCGCCAAGTTTACTGTATACACCTTTTATAAACAGACACATTGTTTTCTTGCTAAAACTAGGTGGTTAACTCCCTCTAAACACCAGCCTGTTCTATTCTGAGTGTGGGTACTCCTTAAAATGAATTTATACTTTCTGCGTTATCACTTCCTCTTCTCACATCTAGAAGGATGACATGTTATGGATTTATACAACACTCTTATGGAGATACAGTTTTCTTGTATTCCTGAAACTCTAGGAGGAACAAAGGTTATGCCACTTGACTGGGTATTTCAAATACTCCTGATAATTCCAGAAGTTCAGTTCTCTTTCAGGTCCTCCCTGATTTTCTCTTTTGGATATCATTTAATATTGCTCGTCCTCACTGGTCCTCTTTAAGAATAGGATATGACATCATCCATCAATAGCCCACCACAGTCAGGCAATTCCTAAACATAATAGAAATAGAAATTACTCGAAAATCTTAGCAAGTCCGGCAGCATCTGTGGCAAGAAATCAGAGTTAACGTTTTAAGTTCAGTGACCCTTCCTCAGGACACCTAAAAATGTTAACTCTGATTTCTCTCCATAGAAGCTGCCAAACCTGCTGAGCCTGTCCAGCAATTTCTGTCTTTGTTTGATTTCCAGCATCCACAGTTCTTTCAGATTTTAATTCGCAACGTAACCTCAGTTACAGTACATTTCCATATTTAAGCACTGACTTCTTCAGTAAATAAAAGAAAACCAGTATTGACACTTTATAACAGACATTCCACAACCTCCATTAAATTTGGTAGAGGATATATTCTAAATACTGAAGCCTGTGTGATTTTGACATGCACAGGAGAAATGTACGAGTTGGCTTCAACAATCAGCCAATACTGTCTACATAAAACTAAATGTTATGTTACTAAACATGGTGCTGGCATTGGAATTTCTGCAAAGTTAGCAGATAACATCATAGGCTCTGTAAACCCAAGATTAAGTTTACATTATTAATCTAGAATACAATTTTCCAATGTGCACAATCAACATGAAGCCTATTTCATAACAATTATTGTTAAGCTACACGTCAATTAATACTGCAACACTGGGAAATGGAAAAGGATGTTCATGTGGCTTTCCCAGCTAAACAGCTATTGTCTTTAATTGCCCCAATGTCCTACAGGATCAGTAATGGATCAATTATTTTTGAACAACTATTTGCATGGCTTTTGCAGTTTTGAAAAGCAAATCGGTTAACTCCTACATTCAAAGCAATGTGGACCATCAATTTTTCTTGACTAATGCTACACAGCGGTGGCTGCAGAATCCTTAGATGAGGTCCAAAGAGCATTTAAGCAAAACATCAATGGTGGGCATTAATTGAAAATCAGTGTTGCTAGGGGGCTGAGGCATTGGGAGAGGTCCCACAATCACCAGGACAGAGAGACTTCAAGTTGTTCCTCAAAACATCCAAAAAAAAAAACTGACTAAATAGAAGTAAATCATTCTTGGTTTCCAACATTATTTTACCTTCACATGACAATGACAAGGATCATAGAATCTTTAATGCCCTGAGGGTCCCAGCCTCCACCCCACTTTTTAGGCAGTAAGTTCTAGATACTCACCATCCTCTCAAATTCACTCTGAACCTTCTGCTCCTTACCTTAAAAATATTGACCACTCTACTAAAGGAAATGTTTTTCCTCTGTCTCTCCTAACTATATACAGCTCAGTTAGGTCCAACGTTAGCCTTTTCTGAACCACAGAATTCCTATAGTATTAAAATAGGCCATTTAGGCCATAGAGACCACACCAACCCTCCAAAGAGCATCCCACCCCTCTACCCTATCCCTGTAATCCTGCATTTCCCAGGGCCAATCTACCTAACTGACACGTTTGGACTGTGGGTGGAAACCGGAGCACCCAGAGGAAATCCATTCAGACACAGAAGAACATACAAACTCCATACAGACAGTCACCCAAGGCTGGAATCGAACTTGGATCCCTGGTGCTGTGAGGCAGCAGTGCTAACCACTGATCCACCATGCTGCCTCCTAGTGAAACAATATATGCTAATGTAATGGTCTGATTCAATGTCGCGATTGATTGGCAAGTAGTGGAACAAATCTTTCAATTATAGTATACTGTTACTATGAGCTAACAACAATAATATAAAGTTTATAAGCTCAAAATATGCAGTCACTGCTAATTGCTAAAAACAGGAAAGATATTCACCATACCAATTACATATACAGTAGGTGGCAAAGATATATTTATACTAATATTCATTTTATACTAGTTTGCTTTACCAGATATCTTTGCTCTTCTGTTGTTTTCTTGATAAATTTACATGCATTTGCATGCCTTTGCATAGCTGTATTCAATTAAATATGCAAAGTAGAACTTCGTATTTTGATAATAATATACACAAGATAATTTAAGTTACACGATATAAAGATCATATCTTTCTATATTTTTTATTGTAGGTGAATGAGAAAAGAGTGAGAAAATAAGAAAACCAAGGATTGTGGAAAGGGTTATTGCATTGTAAGTGCTGCTGACACTGCTGTTTGTTTAAGCAGTGGGTGAATTGAGTTACAGATGAGCTAGAACCTGGAGTTGTACAAAAGGAGATTCAGTCGGCAGCAAGTAGCTGATTGGTCTGTGGAATGGTGTTCACTTATTGATAACAAAGGTGTTCTGCCTGTCACCAACCTTGAGACAGGCTCCCAGGTGCTGAACAGCCTGTCAGAGTGAATGCTTAGTAAGAGGACATCAGACATCCAGAAAGGAAGAACCTGTCTTTTCTCTGCAAAAAGCCACTTTATCTCCCCTCATCAGATACTGTAGTTGTGACTTTTAACCAATACAACAGAGGCTTTAAAAGTTGTGAACAAATTACTCTATGCCTCTGCAAAGAAGTGAAAAGGACCTGAAAAAGGAAGACTGAGGAGCAACAAGTCCTGACAAGTCAAAAGAATCATCTCAGTGAACCCTGTGGGCAAGAATGATTGAACTGCTTTCACAGTTTATCCCTCCATACATAATACCAATGTTTCATTGTGTCTGTGTACATGTCTGAGTTTTAAAAGGGGGATTAGAGCTTTAACCAGTGGAGTCACATGTTGACAGTTCATAACTCTTTACCTGTAGCTAGTATCTATTTATTTGTACTCAATAGTAATTTTTGCTACTTATAGAAAATTGGTCAATGCTTTGTCACCCAGGATGTTGAAGATAAGGAAATTGGGGAATTTTTTGGACTGTTATAAAATCTTTAACTCTTGTGACAACTCTGTAAATAATAAGGCTTGGATTCCATCGTGCTAACCTAGTCAAGTGTGACATTGTCACAGCCTTAAATCCTCAATAGCACTAGTACCAATTGGGAAAGAGGAAGGACGGACAGTTTTTCCTGACTAGTGTTCTGTAGGAGTGGTTTCTGACTGGCTGCATTCTTGGAGAGTGGATGACTTTTCCAGATATTTGGTTAGGGTAACTTCTGAAGAAGGGCCCTGACTCAAAACATCAACTTTTCTGCTCCTCTGATCCTGCCTGGCCTGCTGCATTCCTCCAGCTCCACACTTATCTCTGACTCCAGCATCGGCACTTCTTACTATCTCAGTTATAACCCCACTGCGAAGAATTTCTGAAGAAGGGTCCCGACCCGAAACGTCAACTGTCCTGCTCCTCTGATCGCTGCCTGGCCTGCTGTGCTCCTCCAGCTTGACACTGTGTTACGTTTGATTCCAGCACCGGCAGTTCTTACTGTCTCTCTGTCATATCCACTCACCTTTTAAGATTGGAGATGCTCGTATTTAACATGAACCAGCCATCCTTAACTGTGTAATGAGCAACAAGCAACTCACCATTTTTTCAAAAACATCTTTCAGCTTTTCCATCATTAGAATACCCTTAGGACAGCAATTACCTCGTTAAGGGTTTTTAATTTATTTTCTCAATTGATTTAAGCGTTAATTGGCATTTGAAGGACTGAAAACTAAGCATTCGGTCTAAATTTTGTTTTATATGTTGATGAAAACTTAAGTCATGCAGCTGATCACATGTTTAATGAGAACGATCAATGTCAAATTCAATACACAAAAATTAAATAAAATTATGCAACCAACTTCAATAGGATGCACATTCACTATACAAACATTTCAAATGATACCACTCCACACCCTCTCTCTTCAAAAGAATGTTCTCTAGAAATCAACAGCTTCCAAACATCCAAAGTCGCCCAGGCAATACATTATTTTTGTATTTAGTGATTGTTGTCACAGAGTCAAACTATAAAGTAGCAATTTAAACTTGCAGTAACACACAAGATAGATACAAAGTAGCCAGTTGTACATTAAAGACTGATTTTACTACCTGGACCAGCATTGAGTCATTTAATTTTAACGTTCATTTATTGCTATGGCTACTATTTGCCTTTATTCAAAATAAAGGAGATAGGAGCAGTGGTAAGAGAGACAGCAGCTGTTCACTGCCCTTTACACTTACTTTAAAAAGTAAGACAGATATTATTATGTACATGAAGCAGCAGAAAATACTTTGTTTTAACTGTTTATTGCACTCACTGAAACCACTTGGGAACTTGTAAAACAGACTTTTACATTTTTTCTAAGCTTTAAAGATTTAAGCCACTTCCACGGCATTAAAAGCCAGATATCCTACGCTGTTACCAGATTTTAAAAAGACATGTTTTGTACTGAAATTATATTTTATTTCAAAATTAAAATAATTTTCAAAAACAGCTGCAGTGATTTTAATTTTAAGCAATGAGAAATCCTTTGAAGTGGAGAAAAGGAAGTACATTGAGATAACAAGCATGGGGCTAGATGAACACAGCAGGTCAAGCAGCATCATAGGAGCAGGAAAACTTGACGTTTCGGGCCTAAACCCTTCATCAGAAATGGGGGAGGGGAAGAGGGTTCTGAAATAAATAGGGAGAGAGGGGAAGGTGGATAGAGGATGGATAGAGGAGAGGATAGGTGGAGAGGAGGCAGACAAGTGGAAGAGGC
>JAHRHZ010000047.1:3956288-4022920 GCA_024137785.1 Ginglymostoma cirratum | reverse complement strand
GTGGGAGGAGGTGTATTCCAGGTAGCTGTGGGAGTCAGTGGGCTTGAAATGGACATCTGTCTCTAGGTGGTTGCCCGAGATGGAGACAGAGAGGTCCAGGAAGGAGAGAGAAGTGTTGGAGATGGTCCAGGTGAACTTCAGGTTAGGGTGGAAGGTGTTGGTGAATTGGATGAACTGTTCGAGCTCCTCGTGGGAGCACGAGGCGGCGCCGATGCAGTCATCAATGTAACGGAGGAAGAGGTGGGGTTTAGGGCCAGTGTAGGTACGGAAGAGGGATTGTTCCACATAACCTGCAAAGAGGCAGGCATAGCTTGGGCCCATGCGGGTACCCATGGCCACCCCCTTTGTCTGTAGGAAGTGGGAGGAATTGAAAGAAAAGTTGTTGAGGGTGAGAACGAGTTCGGCTAGGCGGATGAGGGTGTCGGTGGAGGGGGATTGGTCCGTTCTGCGGGACAGGAAGAAGCGGAGGGCCTTTAGGCCATCAGCATGGGGAATACAGGTGTATAGGGACTGGACGTCCATAGTAAAAATGAGGTGTTGGGGACCTGGGAATTGGAAGTTCTGGAGGAGGTGGAGGGCGTGGGCAGTGTCACGGACGTAGGTAGGGAGTTCCTGGACCAAGGCGGTGAAAATGGAGTCTAGGTAGGTGGAGATGAGTTCGGTGGGGCAGGAGCAGGCGGCGACAATGGGTCGACCAGGGCATTCAGGTTTGTGGATTTTGGGGAGGAGATAGAAGCGGGCGGTGCGGGGTTGGGGAACGATGAGGTTGGAGGCGGTGGGTGGGAGGTCACCCGAGGTGATGAGGTTGTGGATGGTTTGGGAGATGATGGTTTGGTGCTCGGGGGTGGGGTCATGATCCAGGGGGCGGTAGGAAGAGGTGTCAGAGAGTTGGCGCCTGGCCTCAGCAACGTAGAGGTCAGTGCGCCATACTACGACTGCCCCTCCCTTGTCCGCCGGTTTTATGGTGAGGTTGGGATTGGAGCGGAGGGAGTGGAGGGCTGCACGTTCTGCGGGGGAGAGGTTGGAGTGTTTGAGACGGGTAGAGAGGTTGAGGCGATCATTGCTGGGTAAGCATTCTAGTTTTTAGAAACACAATTGCATTTTTCCTCAACCACTTTCTTTAAACTAGATACCATCTCATGGCATTATTCATGGCGATGGGTGTGCAGTCTTAGAATGACTGTAGCATTACATTATCCACACAAAATTTTACAATGTAGTTTGGTGCCTGTAGATCATGCATGAAAATCTCTCTCATCCAGTATCTGTCTCTTTCCTATTCCTTAATCCTGTTGTGTTATTTCTTTGAACACAATTATCTAATTACAACGTCTACAAGAGGTTGAGTAAAAGCTGTCATTCAGGAGGGATTGGGAGCCAATATGTTCATTGTAAAATCTTGGTGCTTTCAATGTAGAAAAGCTTCCGAAGGACTTCATGGAAGTCTAATCAGAAATAAGTTAACACCAACCCAATAATGAGATATTAGGACAATTGACCAAACATTGCATCAATTGGCTGCTTTAGAAGATGGTCTAAAAGGAGAGGGAGGTGCCAAGGCAGGAGTTTAGGGATGTAACTTTTAGAGCAATGCCCAGGTTTCTAAAGATGCTGTTGTCAAACATGGAGTAAACAGGAATAGCAACTAGGGTGAGATGCATAAAAGGTCAGTGGAGGTGCCAGTGTTGGACTGGGGTAGATAAGGTCTAAAGTGAAAAGTCACAATGACACCAGGTTACAGTCCAACAGGTTTACTTGAAACCACAAGCTTTCTGGGCGCTGACGCAGTGCTCCAAAAACTTGTGATTTCAAATAAACCTGATGTCGTGTGACTTCTGGCCTTACAAGGCCAAAGACAGAGAAGCAGGGAGTTATGCGGTGGCATTGCAGGACTGGAGAAAGTTGCAGAGATAGTGGAGAGTGAAGCAACGAAGAGATTTGAATTGAGTAGTTGAAATGGAATTCAGAGAGACTGGGGAATAAAACAAAGTCAGCCAGCAATAATATCAATAGTCTTAGGGCATGGAGAGTTGAGTTTAAGGAGCCGAAGCTTACAGAGTGTGCAGCGTGGCAGGCCACCCAAACAAGTAACAAAATTATGGTTGAAGGTTTCAGTAATTGATGGGCTGAGAGGGTGCAGAGGCAGGCACCATTATCCAAAGTAGATGTTGACAGCTTGCGTGATGAGTTGGAACTCAACTCAACATTGAACAGCATGCAACAGTCGGGAATCAGCTGGAGAGTGGTTGGGAAAGAGGAAGTGGGTCACATAAGGAACAAAGCTGTGGAGTTTATAAGGGGGAAGGTAGATGGCAGGGTGGCCCCTCCCACTGAAGAAAAAGGAGGTTTATTGAAGACTGGACATCAGATAAAACAACCAGACAAAGGAGAGGGGGTACAGGACTCCAGGCAGGTGGTGGGAATTAAAAGTCATGTGTTGTCATTGTATATGAAGCAGCAATAGCTGTGAATGATGTTGCGAAGGAAGATTATGTTGATGAAGAAGAGCAGAATTCCAGGGGTAGGTAGATCCTTGGAAGACTCCCTTGGTAATGGTTCAAGGATTGGAAGAGAGCCACGAAAATGTTCTGCCTACAATTAGGGAGGTGCACTGAGCTAGATAATGGAAGACAGGATGGTCAGTGTCATTCATAGGCTGCAAAGAAGTTGAGGAAAAATAATCTTTCACAATCACAGAGGATTTCATTTGTGATGTTTTGGAGATACTTAATACTGTTGATCCTCAATGGAGGGAACACATTAAAAGGTGTTCCAGTGATAACCTATTGTTGTTGCTGGGTTTTAACATGTCATGAGAGTCACATAACTATCATAAGGAGAGCCAATACAATAAATTCCTTCTTTAGGAAGGGGGCAGAAACTGTTTATGATGTATGCTTTTGGCAGTATACCCAAAAGCATAAAAACTAGGAGAATGTTGCATCCTAAATTGGGCATTGAATCCTATTTCATAATGTAAGAGAGCTTTTGGCATTCATTACACCTCAATCTTTCCTTTGGTCCTCTCTTATAATTGAAGGGAGAGGTGGAGGCACAAAGAGAACGGGGTCAATTATTGACACTCTCCTTCACTTGACCCTTCAACAATTGAACTGAGGAAAAGTTCTCTTGTTTTGTTGGCTATAGGATTCCTAAACAGAGCAATCAGTATCTGTCTCACTCAGTGCCATCCAATTGAGAAACGGGGCCTTAAGTATGGCCTAATTCACTCAGGTTAGTAAAAGATACAAACCTGTTTTAGATTGCTGTCCCAACTTGAGATCAAAGGACTTTTCAGCCATTTGAGGAGTGGGAGAGGTATTTTCAGATTAACCTGTTCAGAGGTATGTTACATAGCTCTGGAGCAGATGGGACGTGAACACAGGCCTCCTAGCTCAGATATAGGCACATTACTACTATGCCATAAGAGCCCTGATGGTGTGGGAGACAGAACCATGAAACAACGAGTGCAGCAGGGTCCAATTTATCCCTCGATGATTCTTTAAAACAATTCCTCGTTCAGTAACCAATGTTAGAAACGTAAATGTATTTGAAATTAACTCCACACCCACGTCTGCAGTGTCAGAGACCTATAAATTTTGAGAGGAAGAACTAAACAAGAACAATTAATTATGCAGCCAAAAAATAATTATTCTCAAAGTTCTAAGAAGCAACAATGAGAAGAGCTGACAAGGGAGGGGCACTTGGCAACAGAGCAATTGAGTTGTAATAGAGATCCATAGGGAGTGTGCTCCATAGGCAATAAGTAGTGAGTCAAACCCACATAGCAAAGAAAGTGGGTCAAGAATTATTTTTCCTGAAATAGCAATTCAAGTGGAAACTCAAAAAATGATGGAAAGGAAAAACTAATAATATATCTTTCATTAAAAAAAAATTACCCTAAAGTTAAAAATTGAGGCTATGCCATATGAAGTATCTCAAATTTTGTATTGTTCCAAATAGATGTGGGGTCACCAAGCAAGTGCCACTCCTTGCCAGGCACTCTGTTGATGTTTAAATTGTGGGGAACATTCAGAAGCAGCTCCCTAATACACTGCTGGCCTGTAAACTCCAAGATGCTACCCTCAAAGTGGAATGTTAAAGGCTGTTGTGTCCACAACCTGCAGACGGTTCTTTTAGATCTATTCAGATCAAGCTGTTCAGAGATATTATTATACACCCCTGGAGAAGGTCGGACTTGAGCTCAGGCCTCCTGGTTCAGAGGTAGCGACACCACCACCAAGCCTCAGACAGTGTATGTACCATTGACAAGCGGACTTCTGAAAATTAGTGACTTGACTAGTGCTGTAGATGATAGAGCATATCCACATCACCCTTTTCATCTCTCCTGTTGTGATGGCCATTCATTGATTTATAGGCAGAAGGTGAATAATGAATATTATACTTCTTGTACTGTGGTACTCCCGCAGTACTGAACCCAGTTGCACATCTTAATATAGTAAAATATAAACTGTTCAAATGTGAGACTTGGTTGTATCTTTCAAAGGGAACGAGGGAATAAAACCAAAACTCAAAATCAGGAAAATTTAGTTTCTAATGGCCCTATGTTGCCAGCACAATGGAAGATGATTATCCTTGATGAGTTCAATCATCTCAGCTTCAGAACAGCACGGCAGGAATCCCTCAACATACTGTCCTAGATCCAACCATCTTCACTTTCTGCAGTATCTTCTTGAACAATGACCTCTCCATCATCATCAGGTCCAGATGTTTGTTGGTGATTGTACACCATTCATTTGCATCTCCTCTAATACTCATTCAGTATGTGCCAACATGCATCAAGACGTGGCCAACACTTAGGCATGTGCTACATTCATACAATGCCAGGTATGACCAGAGAATTTAACCATTTCCTCTTGATAACCAATAGCATTACTGTCATTGAATCTCCATCTGTCAACATTCAGGCTGCTGCCATTGATAGGAAAAATAACTGAACTAGCCATTTCAATACAGGTCAGAAGGTAGAAATTCTGAGGCAAGTGAGCCATCTTCTGACTCCATAAAGGTAGAAGTCAGAGGGTGATGGAATCCTCTCAGTTTGCGTGCATGAGTGCTGCTTCAACTACAAAGAAGCCTGTCTGATCAGCATGACATTCACAGCCAGAAACATTCATTTCCTCCACCAACGGTAGCAGCATGAACCAAAACATGACTACTCCAGCAACTCTCCCAGTCTTCTTCAACACTACCTTCCAAATCCATGATCCCTGCCACTTAGAAGGGACAAAAGCTACCTACGCATTAGCTCCGAGTATGTTCATCATCCCGACTTGGAGCAACATCACACTGCAGGAATGGTCACTGGGTCAGATCCTGGAACTCCGCCCCTCACAGTGCTGTGACATTATAGTCTCATACCCCATCTTATTTGCTCACTAATTGTGTTGCTAGCTAAGTGTTGAAAGTTTGTAGGTAGGTACAAAACTCAATCAGTTTTGCTGCAAAGCAGAGCAAATGATGTTTTGTTTTGACATAGTCTTGGTCAGAACCCATCTGGAGTTCTCTCATTAGATTTAATCAGGAAACCACAATCGACAATTTGTTTTGGAGTGGGCATGGTGCAGATTCAGTCCAAATAGTGCAGGGCCGAAAGGGTTAAATTGAGGCCAGGTTGGAAAAACTTGGTTTGTATTCCCTTGAGTTTAAAAGTTGGAGGATGATCAAAATGTTAAATGATTCAATAAGGTAAACACAGAGAAACGATTCCTCTGGTAAGGGAATATCATCTGAAAATTAGAGGGCGATCATGAGGAGGGAGATCTAGGTTTGTTTTTTTTAAAAAATGGAGTAAATTTCTCCCTCTGTAATCTCTATTTTAGGACAATTGGAACTTTGAAGACTGAAAAAGATAAGGTTTTTGCTGCGTCAAGGCAAATGAGGTCGAATTGCACATTGGCCATCATCTTTCTGAATGATGGAGCAGGTTTGAGGGGCTGAATGGCCTGCACCTTTTCGAATGTGACAAAATGTTATGATGGCCATTCGCCCCATCGTGTCTGTACTGGCTGTCAGAGCATCTTAGTGCCACTCTATGTCGGTCAGATTTATATATGCAATGACAAATCAGATCACATTCTCTGCTAAAAAGTTTGTAGCACACAGACTTCCTTTGTTCAAAAAAAAAACACACTTTCAAACTATACAGGTCCCCGGAAAGTTGGGATACAGAAGGGTGCACCTGTTACATCGTTCGTGGCAGGTGCCAGTCAGTTTCACAGTAAACACAAAACCCTTACATTTCAACATTAGGTGCATTTTTCTCTCTGCCTTTGAAATTTCAGAGGATCAGCGTTCAATGAATTCTGGGCAAGTACACACAACCAGATCCTGTTACTGCCTCCAGGTGAGGTCACTTTTCAGAACAATGTACAACTTTCTTCCTGCTGTCCAATTCATTTCAAACCCCAAATTGCTCAAAACCTACGTGAGAGAGCCGGTGGATCAGCCAGTCAAAAGCTGATATAGCCCAACGGCTATACCACAATGCCATTAGAACATGCTGCCACAACACCTCAGTGACAAAACTGGTTCCATATGGTCTGTGCCAGAGTAAAAACACAATTTGCTGGAGAAAGTCGGCAGGATTTCGCAATAGCCATGGAGAGAGAAACGGAATTAAACGTTTTGAGTCCAGTGACTCCTTCATCACAGCCTGCTGGGTTTCTCCTGTGCAATTGTGTTTGTCCCAGATAGCCAGCAGCTGCGGTTCTGTATTATTTTGCTGCGGGCGTTTCGCAGTCACAACTTTACACAATGTAACAGCAAATTCGCCAAAGCTTCTTAAAGTCACGAACACCTGCACAGAGTATAGTCCTTGAACATGACCGGCAGAGGATGAGCGGACTAGATTGGTGCAACATTGCTGGGTTTCAGCACGAAGGAATGGCTGTGGAGAGTTAAGTAAGTTACTGAATTACCTTAGTATACAGTTCTGCCACCGCCATAGCGAAGTGCCGTCTCAGTGAGTGCCAGAGTTAACGTGTACTGCAGTTCCTCATGACTGGAGCAATGAGCTTGTTACAATTTCTATCCCTGTCGCTCTCTCAACACGTCCCGCCTGTTACAGCCACACACCAGGTAGACTTTGCACCTTCTGTCTCTCTTCACCCCCACCTCGTGACAAGGGAGTGTCTGAAACTGAAATCTTGGGCAGTGAGCTGGAAGAATCACTCAATCTTTAACTTCTCCGCATTCCATGTACCAGGATATATATTTATATTTGTAAACGTTTAGCCTCATTTCCAAGTTTTATCAGTCCCTTCTTTTAATACAAAACCCGTTTTATTACAGCGTGAGCAAAGTTTTAGGAGAAATCTCTCCGCCCGAAAACAAATAAATGATTCAGGGATTGTTTAAAACCCGCAGAAATTCGCCAAATCTGCAAGGAATACAGAAGCCTATATTTATAGAATACAATTGCTCGGATATTGCGGGTAATCAATACTCTGGGTATTGTATCAGTGAGACTGGTACAAAAATAGTTTCAAACAAACCACAGTATCATACATCCTAGCATTTCGAATCTAAAATCTTTAATAAATAAGAGTTGCTCAGTCCATTCCCTCCCGCTCAAACTTGGGGTCCTGTTTTCGATTGCTTCACCAGTCAGTCAGAAGTAACTTGTGCATCATAAGACCATAAGACATAGGAGTGGAAGTAAGGCCATTCGGCCCATCGACTCCACTCCGCCATTTAATCATGGATGATGGGCATTTCAACTCCACTTACCCGCACTCTCCCCGTAGCCCTTGATTCCTTACGAGATCAAGAATTTATCAATCTCTGCCTTGAAGACATTCAACGTCCCGGCCTCCACTGCGCTCCGTGGCAATGAATTCCACAGGCCCACCACTCTCTGGCTGAAGAAATGTCTCCTCCTTTCCGTTCCAAATTGACCCCCTCTAATTCTAAGTCTGTGCCCACGGGTCCTAGTATCCCCACCTAACGGAAACAACTTCCCAGCGTCCACCCTTTCTAAGCCATGCGTTATCTTGTAAGTTTCTATTAGATCTCCCCTCAACCTTCTAAACTCTAATGAATACAATCCCAGGATCCTCAGTCGTTCATCGTATGTTAGGCCTACCATTCCAGGGATCATCCGTGTGAATCTCCGCTGGACACGCTCCAGTACCAGTATGTCCTTCCTGAGGTGTGGGGCCCAAAATTGGACACAGTATTCTAAATGGGGCCTAACTAGAGCTTTATAAAGTCTCAGAAGCACATCGCTGCTTTTATATTCCAACCCCCTTGAGATAAATGACAACATCCCATTCGCTTTTTTAATCACAGACTCAACCTGCAAGTTAACCTTTAGAGAATCCTGGACTAGCACTCCCAGATCCCTTTGTACTTCGGCTTTATGAATTTTCTCACTGTTCAGAAAATAGTCCATGCCTGTATTTTGTTTTTTTGGAAACAGCATCAAAATAATGCTGTTTCCATAGAGCACTAGCTAGTGCAATATACGTAGAGTGACCCAGAGCACAGGAGCGCTGTTCTCTGAGGGAGGTGACTGAGGGTTGTTTACCCTGAGGGTCACCACACCTCAGGCAAAGGGAGATGTTGAGATGGAGAGCCCTTCAGGGTAACTTCAGTCAGTTTGGGAATTATATATGTGGTAATGACCTGGGTGGCAGAGTTATAGGCAACTTAATCACCTGATTTACAAATCTTAAGGTACACCAAAGCATAGTATAAACATCAGATCACCTGCAATCATGTATAATAACCAATGCCCAGGACCAACTGACTCTCTGTTGCCCATAGGGTGGAATTTGCTTGAATCATACAGCAGACAAGAGGCTGTTCAGCCCATTGCATCTGTACCGACTAGTCACTTTTTCCAGCACTTGGTCCAAAGCCTTGAAAATTATGACATTTCAAGTGCTCATCCAAGTACTCCTTAAAGATTGTGAACAACGACCTGCTCAGACAATGCATTCCAGATTCCCACTGGAGTAGAGCAACTTGTGACTTCCCCAATAGGTTTGATATTGCATCCTTCAGTTCAAAATGATTTTGACCTGCAAGCTGCTGGATACAACACAAAGCTGGCCAGCATGGTTAGTATTTATTACGAAGCACTGAAAGGGTATTTCGCATTGGTTTTTACCAAGGAAGGAGATACTGTCAAACCATGGTGAAAAAGGAGATAGTTGAAAAAATTGATGGTCTAAAATGTGAGAAAGAACAGTTTAAGGAACAGCTCTGGTTGTACTTTAAAGTTGCTAAGTCTGTAGGACCAGATGAGATGCATTCAAGAATGTTGCGGGAAATCAGGAAAGAAATTGAGGAGACATTGGCCACAATTTCCCATTTTTTTCCTTTGATTCAGGGGTGGTGAGGACTGAAGAATGACAGCTGTTTCACTTCTGTCCCAAAAAGCTATTGGGAAATTCCCAGTATGTACAAGCCAGTCAATTTAACCTCAGTGATGAGAAAGGGTAATTTAGGAACAACAATCAAAGACAAAGTTAGGAGTTATTTGACAACTTCAGTCAAATTGATAGAAAACCAGTATAGAGATAGCAAGAACTGCAGGTGCTGGAGTGTGGAGCCGGAGGAGCACAGCAGGTCAGGCAGCATCAGAGGACCAGAAGAGTCGACGTTTCGGGCCCAGACCCGTCACCAGGACCAGTAGAGATATTTTTTCAAAGATATATCAGGTTAAACTGATTGATTCAGCTTTATTGACGGAGTAACAGGTGGTTGATCAGAGACATGTGGTACATGTGAACGTCCAAAAGGCAGTTGATAAAGTGCCACATACTAAACTTGCCAGCAAAACTGAAATCCATTAAAGAAAACGGATAGTAGCAGCATGGATAGTGTCACGAGACTATGTCTTTAAGAGGTGTATTTGTCCTGGGTATTTTTTTAAGAGAACTTTTAAGACAGAGGTACTGACCTGTCTATTTGAATCCAATAAAATAGACAGCTTGTGAGGCCATGATTTTTTTAAAATTGGAACAATAGAAGCAGCTAGAATAGGTGGAGGCAAGCTCTCACAGAACCAGCACTTTTATTTTTGGTTTTCAGTAGCAGTTGCTGGGGTCTTGAAGCTGAGTTTGGAACTGCAGTACATCTCTTCCTGCTACTCTCTCTCTCAGTTTTTTCTTGATGTTTTTCCTCCTGGACTGGAGAATTGCATGTCAGTCAATCTATTTTACTGAATTTGCCTTTGCCAAGGGTGTGTTTGTAGGATGTTACTATATTGGAACAATTACTGTTTAGTAGTTAAATAATCTATTATTCTAGTAAAAACCAGAAGAATTGCAGATGCTGTAAATCAGGAACAAAATCAGAAGTTGCTGGAAAAGCTCAGCAGGTCTGTGAAGAATTGATTCTGAGGAAGGGTCACTGGACCCAAAATGTTAACTCTGATTTTTATTCACAAATGCTGCCAGGCCTGCTGAGCTTTTCCAGCAACTTCTGTTTTTTTTCCTAATCTATTATTCTGTTATGTTTTCCAATAGAGTTGTTATTCCAATTTCTTCTTTCTTTTGTTGTATTTTAACTGTAGTGTATGAATAAAGAGTGTTTTGCTTCAAGCCTGGTAGTTTGACCAATCAAATTGCATCCGGAATGCAATGCCTTGCACTTGCCTTTAAAATAAGAAAACTTTAGCATCTAGGCTATCTTCTTAATACATTTTGAGGGGCTTTGGTCTGGTCCACAATAATAGAAAGTTGACTGAATTGCTATACAAGTGCAACAAGTAATTAGGAAATCAAACAGAATTTTATCATTTATTGTGAGGAGAATGGAATACAAATGTAGTGAGATTATGCTTCAGTTACAAAGATGAAAATGGGCAGTATTATGGGTAGTCCTGGTCTCCTTATTTAAGGAAGAATGTCAAGAAGTAGTCCAGAGAAGGTTTACTAGACTAATACCCAGAATGGGTGGCTTGCCTTATGAAGGAACATTGGGTAGGCTCAGCTTGTATCCACTGGAGTTTAGAAGAGTAAGAGATGATTTAATTAATAAATGAGAAAGGGAACAAGATTGAAAAATTGATTAAGACCCTGGGATTTATAAATAGAGACAGGCAGTACAAAGAGCAACAAAATCTATGAACATTGTTAAAACTTCGGTCAGGCATAACCTGGAGCACAATACCCAATTATGGGCACCACACACTAGGAAGATATCAAACCTTTGGAAAGGACATAGAAAAGATTTATGAGAACGGTGCCTGGGATGAGGGGCTTCAGTTACGTGGGTAAATTGGAAAATTTGTTGTTCATCTTAGAGAAAAAAATGATTGAGAGATACTATTGAAAATTATGTGAGAGGGAGGGATACTGTCTCCGTTGGCAGAAGCGTGGAGAATCAGAGGACACTGATTTAAAGTGGTTAAAGAGTCATACATCAGAAACTGTGCTTCTGCACCAACCACATACCCCGTCTGACCTAGTCCCATTTACCAGCATTTGGCCCATATCCATCTAAAACCTTTCTATTCGTGTACCATCCAGATGCTTTTAAATGTTGTAATTGTACCAACCTCCACCACTTCCTCTGGCAGCTCTTTCCACATACAGACCACCCTCTGTGTGAATTACCCTTCAGGCTCTTTTTAAATCTTTCCTCTCTCATTGTAAACCTATGCCGTCTAGTTTAAGAATGTACATCAACACGCAGTAAAACAACCTTTTACACAATGAGTGGTTATGATCTAAAATGCACTACCTGAAAGTGTGTTGGAGGCAGAAAACATTAGAGTTTCACAAGGATAAATACCTCAAAGAAAAATAATTGCACAGCTTTAGGAAAGGAGAATGAGACTGGAATCACACAAGTTGCTCCTGCAGAAAGCCAACATTGATACAATAGCCTTAATGGCTTTCTTCTGAAAGTAAAGCTCGCTGTACACCTTTCATACTGAAATTAAAGCTTCCTCTACACTGTCCACATCAAACACTCCCAGAAGAGGTACAGCATGGGGTTAGATACAGTGTAAAGCTCGATCTACTTTCCTCTGCTGTAATTATGCAAAGTGCCAGCTCATAATGGTGCAGTGACAGCAAGACACCTGGGATCTTGGTAAATGGGACAAACAAAGAATATATTTTATAAATTCATTGTTGGATTGTAAAATTAACAGAGATTGGACTGAGAAAGAGTGAGAGAATTAATTTAGAAGGAAGCACCTCCAACACTGGAATACCATGCACTGGGGCACCAGCTTAGATTGTGAATTCAACTTCGAGGTGTGATATTTGAATGCATGGGTTTCGGATAAAATATGCAGTTGGCATAGCAAAGGTTTCATTGATGCTTTGATTTAGTTATGTGACGTGATAGCATAATAGTATTTTTTTCATTCTGATGGGATGTAGGTGTCTTTGGCAATATTAGCATTTGTTGCTCATCCCACATACCCTTGAACTAAATGCTCTGTAAGACTATTACAGAGGGCAACTAAAAGTTAACCACATTGTTGTGGGTCTGGAGTCACATGTAGACTAGACCAGGTAAGGATAGCAGATTTCCTTCTCTAAAAGCGAATTAACTTTTTAAAAACAATAATATCTTCATAGTCAACATTACTGATGCTAGTTTCAATTCCAGGATTTTAAAAAAAAACAAAATTTCAGCTGTTGCCATGGTGGCATTTGTACCCATAACCCCAAAGCATTAGCCCAGGGCTCTGGATTACTGAGTCACCAACTTGACCACTATGCCACCATCTCCACATTTTAACAGATTAACTTCTAGAAGGTCAGAAATCACATGAAACCAGGTTATAATCCAACAGATTTATTTGAAAACACAAGCTTTCAGAGCCTCAGTCCTTCTTCAGGTATTAGTGAGAGAGGTGGCATCAGACACAGAATTTATAAGTAAAAGATCAAAGGTTCACACCACTGATGAGGATGTGTTGTGCGAATGTAAGATACTATTAAACTTTTAATCAGTTTGATGGTTTTAATTGATTAATATGTATATGTATATCCCTGAATTCCTTTCCAGTCACGGTCCTGAGAGGACTATAGGCTTTATCAGTGTAAAGTAGAGATGACTTTTTAGGTCAGGCAATGCATATTAGGTGTGACACCTTGTTTAGAATCTGTTTGTTTGTGTTTTGGTTTGGAGTCAGACTGGTTTTATTTCTTAAGTAGGAATTTATGAAATGCCACATTGACTGACTGTCTATACATTGTGTGCTTTTTGAACAAAATAAAATGCACCTGCAAATACAAATTCACCCCATAGATTTACGTTTGTGTGTGTGTGTGCGTGTGTGCGTGTGTGTGTGTGAGTGAGAGAGAGAGAGAGAGAGAGAGTGCATGCAAGTGTGTGAGATTGACTGGTTACATCTGTTGTAGGAAAAGTTTTGGAAAGGATTATAAGAGATAGGATTTATAATCATCTAGCAAGCAACAATTTGATTGGAGATAGTCAACATGGATTTGTCAAGGGCAGGTCGTGTCTCACAAACCTCACTGAGTTTTTTGAGAAGGTGACCAAGCATGTGGATGAGGTTAAGGCAGTTGACGTGGTGTACATGGACTTCAGTAAAGCCTTTGATAAGGTTCCACATGGTAGGCTATTGGAGAAAATGTGGAGGCATGGGATTGAGGGAGATTTAGCAGTTTGGATTAGAAACTGGCTTTCTGAAAGAAGGCAAAGAGTGGTGGTTGATGGAAAATATTCAGCCTGGAGTCCGGTTACTAGTGATGTGCCACAGGGATCTGTTCTGGGACCACTGCTGTTTGTCATTTTTATAAGTGACTTGGACGCAGACATAGGTGGATGGGTTAGTAAGTTTGCAGATGACACTAAAGTCGGTGGAGTGGTGGACAGTGTGGAAGAATGTTGCAGGTTGCATGGAGACTTGGATAAACTGCAGAATTGGGCTGAAAGGTGGCAAATGGAGTTCAATGCAGATAAATGTGAGGTGATGCACTTTGGGAAGAATAATAGGAAGGCAGAATACTGGGTCAATGGAAAGATTCTTGGTAGTGTGGATGTGCAGAGGGATCTTGGTGTCCAGGTACATAGATCCCTGAAAGTTGCCACCCAGGTTGATAGTGCTGTTAAGAAGGCATACGGTGTGTTAAGTTTCATTGGTAGAGGGATTGAGTTCTGGAGCCGTGATGTCATGCTGCAACTGTACAAAACGCTAGTGCGGCCTCACTTGGAATATTGCGTACAGTTCTGGTCGCCCCATTACAGGAAGGATGTGGAAGCATTGGAAAAGGTGCAGAGGAGATTTACCAGGATGTTGCCTGGTCTGGAGCGGAGGTCTTATGAGGAAAGGCTGAGGGACTTGGGTCTGTTCTCATTGGAGAGGAGAAGGCTAAGAGGGGATTTAATAGAGACATACAAAATGATCAGAGGATTAGATAGGGTGGATAGTGAGGCTTTTTCCTAGGATGATGACGTCGGCTAGTACGAGGGGGCATGGCTGCAAATTGAGGGGTGATAGATTTAAGACAGATGTCAGAGGCAGGTTCTTTACTCAGAGAGTGGTAAGGGCGTGGAATGCCCTGCCTGCCAATGTAGTTAACTCAGCCACATTAGGGGCATTTAAACAGTCCTTGGATAAGCATATGGATGATGATGGAATAGTGTAGGAGGTGGGCTTAGATTAGTTCACAGGTCGGCGCAACATCGAGGGCCGAAGGGCCTGTTCTGCGCTGTATTGTTCTATGTTCTAGTGGTAGAGAGAGAGAGAGAGAATGAGAGAGAGAGAGAATGTGTCTGTGCAGGAGAGCGAGTGAGTGAGTGTGTGTTTGTGTATGTATGCCTGTGTGTCTGAAGTGTATAGTGTGGTGGGGCCACCTGTAGTGCAACATGAACCCAAGATCCTGGTTGAGGCCGTCCTCATCGGGCCCGAACTTGGTTATCAGCCTCTGCTACTCTGCATTGTTGTGTATCCTGAATCCGCCATGGAGGACGTTTACCCAAAGATCCGAGCTCAAATGTCCTTGACCGCTGAAGTGTTCCCACACTGGGAGGGAACATCCCTGTCTGGCGATTGTTGTGTGGTGTCAATTCATCCATTGTCATAGCATCTGCATGGTCTCGCCAATGTACCATGCTTCAGGGAATCCTTGCTTGCAGTGTATAAGATTGACAATGTTGGCTGAGTCACATAAGTATCTGCCGTGTACATGGTGGGTGGTGTTCCCACGTGTGATGGTGGTGTCAAGACATGTCTTGCAGAGGTTGTATAGTGTTGTGGTCAATGTTGTCCTGAAGGCTGGATAATTTACTGCGAATAATCTGTTTAAGGTTTGGCGGTTGTTTGAAGGTGAGAAGTGGAGGCCTAGGGAAGACCTTGGCAGAGGGCTCATTGTCATCGACAATGTGTTGAAGGCTGCGATGAAGGTGGCGTAGTTTCTCCGCTCCGGGGAAGTCACCTCTTCTTTACACTGATAAAACCGTTAGTTCTCTCAGGACCATGACTTGAAAGGTATTCGTGGATTTACATATATATTAATCAATTAAAACCTTCAAATTGATTAAAGGTTTAATAGCATCTTAGGTTTGTTTAATACATCCTCATCAGTGGTGTGAACATTTGACCTTTTACTTACAATTTGTGTCTGATGCCACCCCTCTCACTAACACCTGGAGGAGGAGTGAAGCTCCAAAAGCTTGTGTTTTCAAATAAACCTGTTGGACTATAAACTGGTGTCATGTGACCTTGTCTACCCCAGTCCAACACCAGCACCTCCACATCATTAACTTCTAGAATGATTCCTAGTAACAATACTCACCATTGTGCTACTGATAAACTTAAGAATAGTCTGTGGAAAAAGTAACTATACTATTAATCTTGATAAATTGTTGATGCAGGGCCATCTGTTAGTGTTTCTTCAATATTACTTTTTAAGTGAGACAAAGATATCAAAGGTATTGCAATTTAATTGTTCAAAAGGCATAGAGTGTTCCACCACATTAGATCAAATGCTCTGCACCATTTCTTGTTTCGTTGTAGTAATTAAACCTATTGATGTGGGCAATGAAGTTAGAAAGAAAATATTTTCTTATTGAAGATACTCATGAAATAAAAACTTAGCTTTTTCCTTTTGTTAGGAGTTAAGGGAGCACTGCAGAGAGCAGGGAGAAGTGGGCTGGGTAACTGGAGTGGAGAATAAGTTAAAAGTTTTCTTAAATGCTTATGATTTTGAGGGCAAGGACAACCCTGAAATTCTGTCCCCTTTCTTGCTTGGAAATTTGCCTGGGTATGTCCTGTACACAATAAAGCAGGATAAATCCAAATCAGCTGATTAATGCCCCAGTGTATTCTCGGCCATCAGTGAAGTGATGAAAGGAGTCATCAAGCAGTTCTGATGCCAGGGGCACACAACTCCCTTGACGTCATTACAGCCTTGATTCAAACATGGACAAAGAGCTGAATTCCAGAGGTGAGGTGAGGTGACAGTGACAGTCCTTCACATCAAGGCCATATTTGATCAAGTACAGCATCAAAGAACCCGAGCAAAACAGGAATCAATGGGAATCGGGGAAAACTCTATTGGTTAGAGTCATACCTGGCACAAAGGAAGATGGTTGTAGGTCAGTCATTTCAGCTTCAGGACAGATCTGCAGGAGTCCTTCAGGGTAATGTCCTAGCCCACCCACCTTCAGCTGCTTCATTTGCCTTATCTCTACCAGAGGGTCAGTAATAGGGATGATCACTGATGACTGGGCATCTGGATGGGTATATGAATAGGAAGGGTTTGCCGGGATATGGGCCAAATGCAGACACAAATGGGAACAGGACAGCTTGGGATGTTTGTTTGTTGTGGACGAGTTGGACTGAAGGGTCTGTTTTTGTGCTGTATGAATCTATGACTTCATGACGACATAACGTCCAACACCTCAGCCACTGAAGCAGTCAATGTCCAAATGCAGCAAGATTCAAGTTTGGGCTGAGATTGGCAGTTAATATTTATGCCACCCAAGTGCCAGGCGACGACCATCTCCAACAAGAGGGAATCTAACCCTCACCTTTTGACACTCAATCATGTTATCATCATTGAATTCCAACACAATCAACATCCGGGGTGGGGTCACTATTGACTAGGAACTAAACTGCGCCAGTCATTATAAGTACTGCAGCTGCAAGAGCAAGTCAAAGGCTAGGAATCTTGCAGCAAATAACTCACTTTTGACTCCCTGTCCACTATCTACAAGACACAAGTCAGGAGTGTGATGGAATATTCCCCACTTGCTTGGATGGGTGCAGTTTCAACAATACTCAAGAAGCTTGAAACCATCCAGGACAGAGCAGTTTGCTTGATTGGCACCACACCTACAAACATCCACACCGTCCTTATAGCAGCAGTGTGGATTATCTATAATTTGCGTTGTAGAAATTCACCAACGATCCTGAGAGCGCACATTCCAAATCCATGACCACTTCCATCTAGTAGGACAAGGGCAGCAGATACATGGGAACACGACCACCTGCAAGCCCCTCATCATCCTGACTTGGAAATATATTGCCATTGTTCAGAGTTGCTGAGTCGGATTTCCTAGGACTGCGTAACAACATTATGGGTGTGGCTACATCAAATCGACTGCAGCAGTTTAAGGCGGCAACTCATCACCATTTTCTCAAGGGCAACTGGAGATCAGCAAAAAAATGCTGGTCCAGCCAACGACACCCACATTCCAGGAAAGTTTGTTATTTTCAAATACAGCAAATAGTTTTACTGCAATCGTACAATCACATATTAATGAAATGTGGTTACCAAAGTCAGAGTTGTTTTAGTAGAGTGAGAAATCAAACCTAGCAATCAGTGTTGATATTGGATCTTCCACCATGCAAAGACTCAGAAACCTGTTTAATGTACATGGCCTTCTGCAATCATTTTGCGGTAAGTTTAAATCATGAAGCAATGAGCCACTTCAGGAATGACACTATAGAACAACGACTTTGAAGTATTTACCCTATGTATCAATGGAGGGTTCTCAGAGATAATGGGTCTTCGACATCATTCTAATAAGGGGGAACGCATTGAGAAGATGAAATGAATGATGAACAGGAGCTGCTGGTACTACACAGAGGCCCACAGGTAAATCAAAGGCTGGTGGAGATGTGTGGGGGTGGGAAAGCAAGCCATAGGATCTGCAGGGATTAGGAGGACTCCGAGAAATCACTTGCAATTTTCTTTTGCTGCAGGGATTCTAAAGGATTGATTTCCCAGACGACAGGTTGCGATAGGACAGTCTGCCTGAGGGTAAACTGAAGGGTCACTGGACCCGAAACGTTTACTGATTTTCCTTCACTGATGCTGCCAGACCTGCTGAGCTTTTCCAGCAACTTCTGTTTTCGTTCCTGATCTTATAGCAGGTACCTCAAACAAAATTGGACAATACACCCAGGGACTAATGTTTGCATTGGTTGTACAAAGTCAGAAATCACACAACACCAGGTTACAGTCCAACAGGTTTATTTGGAATCACAAGCTTTCAAAGCGCTGCTCCTTTATCGGGCACTTCACCTGAAAAAGGAGCAGTGCTCCGAAAGCTTGTGATTTCAAATAAATCTGTTGGACTATAACCTGGTGTTGTGTGACTTCTGACTTTGTCCACCCCAGTCCAACACCAGCAACTCCACACCCTTTAGGTGTGGGTAAAGGATATTCCGTTTGTCCATTCCCAATCTGGTGACAGCACATTTCTTTTTGGAAATATTCACACGTGCTTCCGGCCTTTTAGTTTGGATGTCATTGCCTTATATTGAGGCCAGAGTTTTAAGCTGCTTTCCAAAGGCAAACAACAAGCCAGTCATTGTAACAATTCAGAAGATAAAACTATTTTGTATAAAGACTAACTGCATTGAGATTGGACAGGGGCTGCTTCATATCATCATCTCAAAAGAATACAAAATGTGCTTATACTGTTGAAATTTTTATTTGTTTTTACAAGGTGGACATTACCTTAGTACCTAGTTCAATATACATTTGCCATGATGCACACATTTACTAATTGCAACAAACAGGAAATGCTACAGGGTTTTCATAACTTTTCTGTATATCAATATCATACTCATTGTTTGCTAGCTGGTTAAGTACAGAAGTAAGCATCCATGGTCAACATTAGTGATCTAGGTAATGCAACAGCAATTGGTTTTAGCTAGCTGTTGTTGTAGATATTTTAAATATCTCCAGTTCCTTAACACTAACCACTAGTAACGTACTTACGTTTCATAACAGTTTATGATACAAAAAAGTAAAATACAATATAAGCAGGAAACAGAAAACTATATATACGCATAGGATTTAACTAAAGTGCACAACCAATATTTCAAAGGAAGATTGCCTTCATACTTTCTCTACATCATTAAGGAACAATGCAATTTTTACATTGTTCTACATGCGCTGAGATTCATAACACAACTTTTACTTTTACCCTGGCTTTTATATTATTTTGAAAACAACGAAACAAATACTGTTGTAGAATAGTTACAGTATTGTGGACTGACAACTACTATTTTGGATCAAATTGATTTCCCAGGCAATCTTTCTTTAAGGATCTTTATTTCTCTGTCTCCGAATTTGTCCTCTTCACAACCACACGTTTGTGAATAAGCAAAGGTTATTATTATTTTCGGGTTAGCCAAATGTGATGTTTCTGTTCATTCTGTAATGGGTTAAATTAAACAAATACTCGCAAAAGAGAACTTGTAAGAGACATATCTGGGTATTTTATATTTTAAGACATTAACAGATTGAAATGTACAAAAATACAAAAACAAAAAATAGATAATGATGCATCACAGATTCAGTAATGTTTCTATCAAAATATTGACCAACATTGATTTGTGTGATAATTGTGGAACGTTTAAACAACTCCATAAATCTAGAGCAGCTTATTACCCTTTATTCCATAGCATCTAGAAAGACTTTTGCTTTCTGCTTTCAATTAAATATCAGGTATCCAGTAGCATTATAAATAGGCACACATATTACACTATTTAGATAACGTAAACCATTGCTTGGAAAATCAGGTTTCTGAATTTGGATGCTTGATCAATATATTTAAAAACTTAAAATGTGTAAACAATGAAGGGTGCAAAAAGGATTTTTTTGGCCACCGTAAAGTGATTATGAACTCAATATCGGTTCAGTTTCCAGTCACAGCACCAATTATCCTTAAATTGGGAATATCAGGTTAAAAGTTTTCAGAACTGAAACCACAACAGACCTGCAACGTTGAGAACTTTGGAGGGTGGTGTGGTTTGAGGTTGAAGCTGCCCTCTTAGGGTGATGCCTGCACCATAGTCACAGCAACCTGCATGATGTCTGACCCCTGTGGTCACTAAACACTGTATTGCAAATACTGGGGGGGGGGAAAGAATATTCCTAATTCTACTTCTACAGTTGTCCTCTTCAATCTTAACATACACAGTTACAAACAAATGAAATAATTGAGCAATTCCTGTATTGCAAAGTCGGAAGAAATTCCACTAAGGCGCATTTGAAAGGGAAAGAAGCTATGACTTCAAATACTGAAAAAAAAAAGTATTGTTCAACCTATGGTTTGTTTTCCTGTTGCCAAATGCCTTTATGATTTTTGGAGAATTTCATATTTTGCCCTTTTGTGTGTTTTTGTGCTTTAAGTGAAATTTGGAACCTAAAATAGTGATTATTACCGGTATAAATTAAGTTTAAAATGACTGTGAAAAATGTGTAAAGTTGACATGAAATATTTTTAGTGAATTACAACTCAACACTATATGGGTGCAGTGCTAAATGTACAGTTCAGCATAATCAGAGGACACTAAACATGGTAACTCTAATAAATGTGCTAAGCAAAACACCAAAACTAACAACATAATCTCTAGATTGTATTTTAACAGACCTTTGTATTCTACATCTTTTATATATTGACTTAAATAATAGCTATTAGACAAATGGTACTACATATGGCAGTTGTACTTCCCCTTTATTCAAAATCCTAATAATTAAAGTATGACACAACCTCAATTTACAGTTGTTAAACTCAAAGTATATTCATCAAAACTGCAGCACAACAGTCATCACCAGGTGCTGCATGAATGTGTTTGGCTTTCTTAAATTTCAGCACACATTCCTTTATAATGCAAACATTGCTCTAGCAGTATGTAGTGAATGGGGATGATAATTCTCTGACCAATGTAGAATTGATATCTTCAGTGTTCCTCAGACACGCAACAGGAATCCAAGGTTCATGCTGCTTGGAATCTGAATGCTTTCCAGTGCTAAAGATGATGGGTTGAATGGGAATGTAACTGGAAATATGAATTTTGCATCCATTAGCAGCTGAGGGGAGTCTTTTCGATTTTGTAAACGAACCTAGAAAACAGCAACAGAAAGTTAGAAGATGGTTAACAATGGTGTAGGCAGAAATACAGATTACAAATGTTACCTGTACAGGAGATAAGTTTTCTTAACCTTGCCAGCCTTTTACTAAATGTGTCAGTACATTCAGAGAAACAATCATAAGTCATAAGAGTAGAAGTAGGCCATTCAGCCCAGATTTTGCTCCACCATTCAATGAGATCATGGCTGATCCATAATCCCCAATTTCATCTTCATGCCCTTTCCCCATAAAGCTGGATACCCTCACTGAATAAAAATCTGTGTCTCAGCCTTAGATATTCCTAATGACCGAACTTCAACAACCCCTTTCAGCAAAGTATTCCATCGATTCACTATCGTCAGAGAAGAAACTTCTTCCTCATCTCTTTTGTAAATGGCCCACCCCTTATTCTGAAATTATGCCTTTTGGTCCTAGACTCTCACAAAGGGAAAACAACCTAACAACATCTATCCTGTCAAATCCCCTAAGAATATTATATGATTCAATAAAGTCTCCTCTCATTCTTCTAAACTCCAATGAGTACAGGCCCAGCTTACTCAATATGTCCTCATAAGAAATTCCTTCTCCACCTGGGATAACCTCATGAACCTACTCTGCTCTGCCTCCAATGCCAGCATAAACTGTTCACAGTATTACAGCTGTGGTCTAACTAGTGCCTAGTATTGTTTAGCAAGACCTCGCTAATTTTGTACTTCATTTCCTTTGAATGTGGGCTTTATTTCAATTTGCCTTCCCTATCACCTGAACATGGATGCTAGTCTTCTGTGATTCGTGCACGAGCACCTCAAATCCCTCTGTGTTGCAGCTTTTTGTAGTCTTTCTCCATTTAAATAATTCTCACCTCTTCTATTCCTCCTGCCAAAGTGCGTAACTACACATCTTCTGACATTATTTTCTATCTATCTGCCAAGTTTTACCCACTCTCTTAAGCTGTCTATTTTTTGAGTAGATTTGATTTATTGTCACATGTACTGAGGTACAGTGAACAGTTTTGTTTTGTGTGTTATCCAGACAAATCATATCCGACACAAGAGGGTAGAAGAACAGAATGCAGAATATAGTGTTACAGCTACAGAGAAGGTGCAGACAAAGATCAACTTTAACATATCTTTCTGTAGGCTTTGTTCATCCTCAGCAGTTACCTTCCCATGAACTTGTGTGTCACGCACATGGACCAACAATGATGCTTTTCAGAGAAAGATGAACAATCTTCTGTTGTTTCTTGTACTGAAGGATCGTGTCACATATAAAAACCCTTCCACACAATTTTCAAAGGTTTTCCTTAAAACCTCACATTTGAAACAAATCTTGTAATAAGATCATAACTCCTCTAGGCTGCAAGAACACAGAGCAGCAAGACAACAAATTTAGTTCAAAGCTGCTCAACTTCAACATCTGACTAAATTCTGTTGCCAATTCCTCTAACTAATCATTAAGAAGCCCTGAACAATTATTATAATCCGAGACCAGCAAATACTTGAATTTTTCTATCAACATATTTGCTAAATAAATCATGAGAAAAGTCACTGAAATGTCAGAAGCAGCTGTACTGAACAAAAAAAAAAATCGATCATTTACTATAACGCAAGGCATAAAATGAAATGTCACATTGAACATTCTGGTATTCATACTGCAAGTTCCCAAAGTAAAATTTTAATGTAAATGAGAAGAAAGGGGAGAACAATATACATGAAACATTTCTCTAAAGAAATGAAAAATTAAAAAAGAACTTTAAAAGTTTTACCTGAATTGTGCGTATGAATGAGGCAGTTACACGCTCTTCAAACTCATTAACAGGTGTGTACAAATTTAGGACTTTCACAATCTGTTTGGCAAAGACAAAAAATGTAGTTTCTATTACAATCTTTAACAATGCAACTTAGAATCATGTCACTAAGTTGGTTTGCCATACCAACTGCTATAATGTAATTCAACACTATGAGATGTTATCACTCAATAAATTCTAATGGTACATCATTCATAACAAATTTATTGTCTGCTTTCCTTGACCAATTAATCCTTTTCTAATTAAATCAATTCAATTCCAACACAAAAACTACCAAATAAACCTTTTCTTAATTCTTGGATAAATAACAAGATTTACATAAACAAAAACAGAAATTGCTGGAAAAACTCAGTAGATCTGGCAGCATCTGTGGAGTGAAATCAGAGTTCACGATTCAGATCCAGTGACCCATCTTCAGAATGAGACCTGAAATGTTAACTCCTGTTTCTGTCCACAGATACTGCCAGACCTGCTGAGTTTTTCCAGCAATTTCTGTTTTTGTTTCTGATTTCAAGCATCCACACTTTTTTTTGGAGTTTTTTTTGATTTACATAATCCAATGTAAGGACCTTAAAGGAAACATTTCTTTCTTGACTCCCTGCCCCACACCCAAGATATTCAGTCATAACTTTTAATGTTTTTCACAAGAATAATTCCTGGGAGGACTGAGAAGGAGCGCAGAACATACTGTGCTGATAATCATGACTCCTTAACAGTTGCCATAAGTCTGCATTTTCAGTTTGGAGTTCAAATAGAACAGGTTTCCATGAAGATAGAATATCTGTCTTAAATTATAACAAAGTTGTGCTGTTAATAATATTTCAAAACTGGTGATTGTATCCTTGCAGCCACTGCTGGTACACAAGAAATTTACCACGGTAGCATTGACCCATTCCAAGTTGGAAAATACTGATAGATGACCAAAAAAGCTTTTAGTTTTAGATTATTTGATTTATTAGTATTTTGGAAATCCTTTAGTAATCCACAGGAAGACTCAAGTTTAATACTCTGAAATGTATTGGGCAGCTGGGACAACTGTCCAACTGCATTCTGACACTGAGGAGAATTGGCCAAGGTTACTATTGTTGAAGGCTATTCCCATTGGAGATGTCCTTTGAGGACTGGACAGGATTCAGTTCTGATGGCTTGGCCAAGTCGACAGCAAAATATTCACTATTGATACTCAGATATAAATAAAGAACAACTGATCAAGCTTCCTCAGGATGATCAATGACTGTTCGATAGAAATCATACTGATATTGAACCGTACCCCAGCAAGGAATCAACGCTTTCAAAGAAGAAAGGAGAAAATTTGGCAAGAAAATTGTTCTAAAAATTAATTTGAAATTATTTAAGAACATAACTGACAGGTATAAACGTGGAGACACAACACAAGCGGCACAGCAGGACATGCACAGAGCCAACATGTACATGGCAAGGCAGTGCATGTACAAAGACACAGCACACACGCAGAGAGAGATAGCATACAGATGGCATACCTGAGCAGTGGTAAGATTACTGCACATGGAGCAAATGGCCTCTGCATCCTCATCAGTCTTCTTTTTCACCTGCAGTAGCTGTGCAGCCTGAATTAAAGGCTCTAGAGTTTCTTTTGCCCCACTGGTCTGCAGGTTCTTGTCCCGCAGCCACTCTTCAAGTTGGCTCACATTGTACCTGCAGAACAAAAAGAACAATATCACACCCGACTGGTTTCAAAGACAGATCCCTCACAGGGTAGGGGATTATTAGAAGAAATCTTTTGAAATTATGAAATCATTTCTAAACAGGTTGTTATGTAAAAACCAGTCAAGAAACAGAAATATTACACTGGAGTAAGCAGATAAATGAATTTCTGGAGGGGTGGGGGACAACAGGAAAGTAGGAAACAAGAGCATTTCACTTCACTTAAGACAGAACATAACCAGGAAAGAGGGAAAGTGGTTAAAAAAAAACTAATTAACAACTGACAAATCCATATTGACTCTGATTGCATGAAGCTTTTCTAAATGTCCTACTTCTTCCTTAACTGTGGAGTCTAGCATTTCCCAATGATAGATATTAGACTAAGTGGCTTGAAGTTTCCTGCTTTCTGTTAATCAATGCCTCTACTATCTCTATAGCCACTTCCTTTAAAACCCTGGGAATGTACACCATCAGGATCTGGAGACTTGTCTTCTTTTATTTCTATTAGTTTATTAAATCCTTTGTTCCTTACGATAGAGACCTTTCCTCCCATTATCACCTTGCTTAAGATTATTCAAGCATTATCTAATTTAAGAAAAGAGACAAAAACAAATTGAATCAATTTTGAAATGCATTATCTTTGCATTGTTGTCATGCTTTTGTTAAAACAGACAATTATAAATGATAATGTTGCATAATATCCATATGGTTTCTCTCTTGTTCATGGGACGTGGGCATAGCTAGCTGGGCCAGCATTTATTAAGAATTTCTAAGTTCCCTGGAGAAGGTGGTGGTGAGCTGCCTTCATGAACCACTGCAGTCCTTATGGTTTGGGGACACCCAGTGTTGTTAAGAAGAGGGCTCCTGGATTTTGATCCAGTGAAAGCTAAAGAACAGTGATATAGTTCCTAGTTAGGATGGTGAATGGCTTGAAGGTGAACTTCAGGTGGTGGTTTTCCCACGCATGTACTGCCTTTGCCTTTCTGGGTGGTGGAAGCTGTGGTGTTAGAAGACTCTATCAAAGGAGCCTTGGTGAGTTACTGCAGTGCATCGTGTAGCTGGTAAACTGTTGTTACTGTGCTTTGGTTGAGAAAGGAGTGAACAATTAAGGATGATGGATGCGGTAACAATTAAACAGGTTGCTTTGTCCTTCAGCATTGTTGGAGTGGCGCCCATGGAAGACCAGTGATACACCTAATGGCATACAGTGTCAAATCCTGTCGTGGGTCAAATCCAATCACTCTCACCACTGTGGATCAGCTTTTCCATTCATGTTTGGGCCATGGCTGTAATGCAGTCAGGAGCTGAATGGCCCTGAGCAGCACTAAGCAAGTAACTGTCATACACGTGCCATTTGACAGCACTGTCAACAACCCCCTCCATCACTCTGCTGATGGTACACTGTAGACTGATGGGATGATCATGGCCAGGTTAGAACGGTCTTGCTTTTGGGCGGACAATAACCATCCAAAGGTGCTACAAGGGCTCCTGTACTGCTATGGTAGTATCCCTGCCTATGAGCCAGGAGGCCTGGGTTCAAGTCCCATCTGGTCCAGAGTTATGCAATATTCAGAGATGTTGTTATTGAACAGGTTCTTTAGCAGATGTTGACAATAATACTGCAGACTACACGACCTTTCTACTGATTCTGGATGGATTACGTACCTGATCTGCATTCCTTTGCTCCACGAACACATGTCCTTGCGAAGAAGCAAGTTGTTGAGGGTGACAGAACCAATGATATAGAACATCTGCCTGATGATCTGTTTGATGAGCTCTGGATCCATGCCATGCTGACACATTGTGGAATGGAAATTGTTCAGCTGCCGGACAATGGAATCTAGAGTATAGGTGCCTTCATCTGCAACACTGGAAGTCCTCTTCCGTAGACCCGTGGGCTTTAGGCCAGATACCCCCTGAATAGTCTCATGTTCCAACATACCTGAAACTATTTCACAGTACGAGGAAGTTAGGATCATAACTTTCAATCCAGTTTTCTGTCTGAAGCTACAATGAAGGTTAATAGCAGTCCTTTATGGCCAACACATTAATTTTCCTCACATGAAGCACTGAATGTTTTCATGTTAATCCAATTTCCAAATACAACATTGTACACTCCACTTCTGTTTAATGCTGCCATCTTAAACTCTGTTAATCAATTGCTTTTCTCCCCTACTCTACCAACAGAATAAAAGGCTTCTTCAGCATCCCTCACATTACGTGTTCAACATCACAGGAGTGCCTGTACAGGCTGGTGGGACCAATGGGAAACAGAACATTGCATTTTTTCACTCAGTGTCAAAACACACTGAGGTCAACCACATAATTGTACACAATGTTCACAAAACAAAGAACAGGGTGGTATTTTCCAGCCAGAAAAGTTTACAGAAAGGCATCGCAGGACCCTATCTTGGTGCATCTCTTTGCATTGGAGTAGTGTCCTGGACATGATTTCACAACGTTAAAATGGGAATAAAAGGACTCTCCCAAATACATACAGTTCAAAAGCATGAAAAATAAGACCCATCTTAGGGCTTTAACATAGGGGTAAACTAGCCACCTCTCCCAAGTCTAGAACATCAAGAATTCAATAACAATTAAAAGGAATTTCATTTCTTAACAGAATGGTATTCTGAACTATGTGAATAAAAGTGGTACGGCTTTTGTTTTAATTATATTTACAACTAGAAATTTATATTCCCTTGTTCAAAAAAATAATTTAGAACTCAAACCTTAAATGGACTTTTATCAAATCAATTCCTTTTCCGTCCAAGCAAAAGCAACTCGTTTCACAACAAACTGAGATTCAGAAGCTTTCTGATTTAACAAGTTGCAGACAGTGTTTGTTCTCAGTAACAAAATGTATTTTTTAAATTCTCATTATTTACAAATGCTTACCGATCATTGGCTGCAAGATATTTTCCATGACCTTCGTCAGCTGTTGGTATATCTGAATTGCTAGGTCACTTATGACCTGCCTGTACTCAGCAAGGTCAAAATTTCTCAAGCAATGATCATTCTGTCGAGGAGTGTTGTGCTTCATAAATGCCTAAAATAACACATAGAACATTGGTAAAACAAAGACTTGCAAGTTACTTCCATGGAGAGTGCCCTCTTCAGAATGTTACACAACTGAAGTAAATAGAGAAAATGTAACATAACCTACACATCTCACCAAGAGAGGTCAAGCCACTCAATACTTTTGCTGTCAGTCTTAATTAAAACTTTATGGAATCTAGTTTTGATTATGGTTTATAGGGATTAGTGCTGTACTGAATGAATGGACCATGTGGACCCCCTAAACTCCACACCCATTTTCCAAATGGGGCCTGTATGTATTTTTTTTCTTTATTCATTCTCAGGATGAAGGTGTTGCTGGCTAGGCAGCATTTATTGCCCTTCCCTCATTGCCCAGAGGGCAGTTAAGAGTCAATCACATTGCTGTGGGTCTGGAGTCACACATAGGCCAGAGCAGGTAAGGATGGGAGCTTCTTTCCCTAAAGGACATTAGTGAACCAGATGGGTTTTTTTACAACAATCGACAATGGATTCAAGGATTAATGCAACAGGTTTTTCCTCTTGTAAACGAGGGAGTAGACAAGTGTATAAGACATACTATGCATTCATCTTTAGCAAACTTGTGCATGGTTGAATATAATCTGACCGGCAGATCTTAAATCTACATCGTTTACCAGGAATTATGATAAATTCCAAACTTACAATCACTTAAACAAAATGTTATGTCAATTTATCCTACCATAAGTGCAAATGATGGTTAAGAAAAATTATTCAACAGCAGAATGGATAAAGTGAAATACAGGCCGTCACTTCATGCCTGTTTCTGCTCTCTATTCTATTACAACGTCAAACCAGTTAGTTCATATGCAACCAAATTCTTTCAAGTTTTGAAGAACTTTAAAACTCTCTCGAAATCTAAACAAAAAGCTTGAAAAGAGCATTTACAGCCTTGTTTCTGTGGCACCATGGACTTTTTGTTTTGAGCTATCTTTTACTATTTTAACAGAGTGTAGCAAGCACAAGAGAAACATGCAGTTGTAATATGGAAAATGTACATATTCTATAAGGCTAACACAGTAATATATTTAAGATAAGATTTATATGAGTGTACAAAACCACATTTTACCTCTTCTCCACTGTATTGCTTAAGACAATGCAAAAAGCGACAAGTGTTGGACAACCAGAATGACACAATTTCAAAGTCATCGCTTCGTTTCTGAAATAAAAGTAGGTTGAGAGAAAACAAGAACAGGAAATCAACAACTTACATAAGTGTAAAGAAACATATTCCCTTGTGAAACAGCACTAGATTGTTAAGTTCTCAGTTTGGATATTCAGTTCTGCTCACCATAATTTGAGTTTTAAGAGAGCTGCCATATTACAAATAAACATTGTCAATCCTGTAATGTCTGTGATTCTGCAGTTTTATAAAATATCAAGATATGTTTATTCTACAGGAAGGTAATATGTGCACAGAACGGTCACTTAGTTTCAGCTAAATGCAATAGAATTTGGATAACCAGCTAATTTATACAGGTGTTCTGACTATCGAGTTAAGTTTGTCTTATGACTCACGTCATGAGACAGAGAAATATTGTCATTCAAGTTAATTATTGTATAAGGAATGTCCTAAATACACCCACAATTTCACAATTCCCTATTAAGAGACGATCAGATCCTGTTCTGAAATCTAAGGTGTTTAATAAGAATTCAAATTCAATATTTAAGTCATATTAGAAGAAAACTTTGCAAAGATCAAAATTGCAAATCTGCCATTATAAACAAGTTGACAGACATTCAGAATATAACCTTTTATTTTAATGGTTAAAAAATGTATTAATGTTGTAGTAGCTGGTCCTGACGTCCACTGGTATTAATGAAATCCCCCTCATGCCACAACACTCAAGTATCCTGCTGTAGGAATTAACATCAGGCACCAAATACACCCAAATTCAGTGTTGATTCACAGAAGCAGTTATTCTCTCAGCCAGTTGTGATGCAAGCAAACTTCAAAACTTTAATAGCTGTTCAGGGATTAAAAGAATCAGCAATAACTCTTTCTGGGAATAAATTGTTTCCTGAGATAAAGGTAACATGCTAATTAATCATCCCTGGGAAGGAGGGGTCGATGCAACATAGACAAGATGTCTCCTCTCTCCCAGGAAACAGTTTAACAACAAATGTAACAAGGAACGGGGAAGCTATCCTGATAGGAAGACAAGCTACAGACTTGACAATTCCAGTACCGTAATCAATGTTGTGGATGAACGGATCTAAAGGATAATCTGTAATGTCATATTATAAACTTCACAAGACAGAAAATCCCATAGGAATTCAACTTTGGGATTCTTTGGCAGCAGAACTCCGGAAAACCATACTGCACAAGGATCGAACTTGGACATACCAAGAGACAGATGTGGTTGGTTGGAATCTTAGCTAAATTCCACCATTAAACAGGTAATAGGTAAGTTGGGTTGTGAGGCATAACTTGCTAACTTGCAGGGTCTTATTTTGGTTGCTACATGCAATGAAGTTTAAGTAATTGTTTCAGTCTTTGATTGTCTGTGAGATTTCTTAGGAAGTAGCTGAATTATAGGTCGCTTGAGGTAATTTATACACAACAGAGTGATGCTGATAATTTCAGAACCATTGTCTCACCACAGTTTGCTGTCAACTTTCTGCTATTAATAATGTTGTCATTCACAGTGGAGTTCAACTGAATTTGGTTTGGGCTTTTATATTCAGCTCGTCTGGTGCGAAGTAATAGAATGGCACCAAAGCTTCCTCTAAACGTGATGTGGATATTGTCTGATGGTTAAATATGGTCAGACTGAACTTCCATTTTCCCCACATTGCTGTCTGAAAGTTCAAGTTTTCTCCTGTATTAAATATTCAGTAAAAGTCCACTAACCTCAACTGTTTCCAAACCAATTCATTTACATTTCCCACAATGAAGTTCAGCTTCTTCAACTTTCCTTTTATTAAAATGGCTCCAGAAAAGAAAGCTGATTGGCAAAATGCGAGAGATAACAAAGTGTGGAGCTGGAGGAACACAGCAGGCCAGGCAGCTTCAGAGCAGCAGGAAAGCTTTTTCTGAAGAAGGATCCCGACCTGAAACATCAGCTTTCCTGTTCCTCTGATGCTGCCTGGCTGCTGTATTCCTCCAGCTCCACACTGTGTTATCTCCGACTCCAGCATCTGCAGTTCTTACGATCTTGTGGCAAAATGAGAGAACTGGCTTTGGTCCAGTTGTAATACAAAAATAAAATCAATAAGAAGTTCATTTATTATTTTGTAACTCAATAGATTTTCCATCTCAGGCCACTAACACAGCTGCAAAATTATCCTGTGGACTGCGCCTTCAGATGCACCAATTCCTTTAGCTTTACCTCGGGCACAGCTGGGGAATTATTCTGGGGTATTTTAAATGCTGTTCCTAAACAACCATTGTCTGCATATACTGCCACACTATACAACACATACACCTTGATATTCCACTGGATTACAGTATTATCAGAGTGGCAATATTTATTTGATTATGACAGATCTCAAAAGCTCTAATCATTTCATTCTGTTTTATTTCCCTATACCATTTTAATTTTTCTTCTTTAAAATATTAACCACTTTCCTTTACAAGGTTATTATTGAGGATTCTGCTTCCACGAATGTTTCTGCTACAGCATTCTGTATCCTTACATTTCACTGTATTGTAATAATTCTTAATCTCACCTTTTGTTTAATTTTAAATGATTGCCCTCTAGTTAATGACTCAGACAAGGGGGGGAAATGCTTCTCCCTGATTTGCTTCATCAAATGTCGCAGAATTTTGAACACATTTGATACGTATCAATTTTATTTTTTTTTTTAAAATTCCAGCCCTTTCTTCTATCTTCATTCGTAATTAAAATCTTCTATTCCCTGGCAGTGAGTCTCATCTGCCCTCTCTCTAAACTGTGACACCTTTTCGGAAAGGTAGATAGCTAAATCAGGACATTATTTCAACAGCAAACTAAATCATTTGTGTAGATGCCATCAGATTGAAACATGTCACACTGATTCACTGATGCCTATATTGTCTTCAGGACTATGTCACTAAGTATCATGCACATGTAGTAAACAAACTGCTGTCAGATGTCTCCTGGATACAACAAACCTAATGAAATCAACCTCCTGGAAACTCAACACCACATCATTCTTGTTTGTTAGTAAGTCCTACCCTTTGTAGAAATATCATCTTACACTGTTCCTGTTATGAATCCTTCGTTTCCCAGTTACTTGGCTCTTGGTTACAGTATTGTCAGATGGTGTTTGAGATGATCATTAGATCTTCCTCAAAAGTATTCAGGTGGTACTTGATCCTGGGACTTCTGGTCCAGAGGTAGAGACACTACTACAGTGCCACAAGAGCCCTACAAGTTGATGTATTGATGTTTTCTAATCAACCTGTTCACAGATGTTATTACACATTTCTGGAGCAGGTGGGACTTGAATTCAGGCTGCCTGGTTCAGAAGCAAGAACAGTGCAACTACACAACAAGAGCCTCTTAACAATGCTTTACAAACAAGTAGAGGATAAATGATTGCTCATGCACAGCATTCTCTAAACTCCTGCTAAATGGATCCAATTGGTCATCGTAAAGGAGCCTTCATGCTGACGGTCTGATTGCATATAAAGGATTCATTAAATTGCAATCAATCTGGCCCGTGAAGATGGATTGTGTGGCCACAGTGGCTGGCCTTGTATTGTGTTTCACTGAATATGGTCACAATGGAGCAACTACAATACACTGAAATCATGTCAATGCCAGGACGCATGGCGTGCAGTAAACATGACACCAAGCAAAATGATGGCTGTCCTTCAACACATAAAATTAAAATAAATGCTGCAAATATAAACTAAATGCTGCAAATATAAACTAAAATACAGATCAAATCGGGAGAGGGGGAGAAATTTGTTAACCATCGCCAGAACATCAGACAAAGTTTTGATTTTCCAATCAGGACTTTTCTTTTTGAAATCAACCAAGAGAACACTGGCTTTAAATCAATCATTTTAAACCAGATACCAGTTGATAAATTTAGGCCTATGACTGTTTGAAACACTATACAATCTGATTCTTTTGTTCACATACCGATGGACCTGGTACTTATTTCCAGCTTTCACAGTCACTACTTCTCCTGCCCACCAGGATTAACCTAAGTAGAGAGCTGAATGGTTATGGTATTGGCTTGGTAAACTAATAAAGTATAAATCCCCCTCACAGTAAGTAATAACTCAATAATTCTCTGTAATTCTGCTGATTTCATTCTGGGTACTAATATGTTGTAAAAGGTAAATAGATCTTTAATTCCTGGATTCATGCTATCCATGAAAAGACTTTTCATACCTTCAAGATTTTCTTGATGCCATTAATAGTTGATGTCAGCAGGGACCGGACTCTCTGGTCATCATTAATATAATCAGCATGACGTACACACATAAACAGGATGTATGCTGGTAATCCAGGGATCAGGTTGACCGCCACACCACGAGGCTTTAATTCTGTGATTTAAAAGGAGCACAATTTAGTTTCAGAAAGGCAGCACAAGACAGCATTAAATAAAGAGGTATAGGCCAAGCACAGGCCATGGTGTAGAATCCTGCTTGACATATGTACAGATTGCAAATTCTTCAGTGCCATTGGTCACAATTCAACTGAAGACACGATGGGCCTTTCCCACAGGATATGGGAGTCCAAAACTGGAGGGTATAGATTGAAGGTTAGAGGCAAAATGTTTAAAAGAGACCTAAGGGGCAACTTTTTCACACACAGGGTGGTGCGTGTATGGAATGAGCTGCCACAGGAAATGGTGGAAGCTGGCACAATTACAACATTTAAGAGGCATCTGGATGGGTACATGAATAGGAAGGGTTTAGAGGGATATGGGCCAAATGCTGGCAAATGGGACTAGATTAAATTAGGATACGGCTTGTACAAGTTGGACCGAAGGGTTTGTTTCCGTGCTGTACATCTCTATGACTCTAATTAACACGTCATTTTCCTCCAACTTGAAGATGATGCTATTTAAGTCCCAATCAACATATAGCTAAAATTTATTGGGATCACTGTCATTTTTAACCAGTCACACTGGAGGGCCAGTGAGAACTCACAGATGCTACCACTGCACCCTCACTTCAGTGCCTGAGGTAAGTGCCCAGTGATGACACAGTCAGATAAACATCAAACACAGTCACTTGCATTGTTCTTCCATGGTCACAATCACAGTTTTCTGAAGAATGAAGAGAAAACAGAATACATCAGCTCTTTTCACCAATCAATGCACAGGGATTTATATTTTTATGCTTTCAGTTGACGACTCCAAAAATCTCCAATATTTCCAGCATCTGCAATTATTTACCTTTGGCACCTCTCTGCCTGAAATGTTTGATGTACTGAACTGGAAATAAAGTAATCAGAACAGCAATTTCCACTGTGCCAAGCCATTTTGCTACCTCTAGACAGACCAACTCACCTTGCAATTGAAATACCTGTAAGAACTGTCAGTTTGGTTCTAAATACTGTGGTGTGATAAGACATATTTTATTATCTGTCTCCTCATTTTAATTAGTTAAAAGGGCAATGGTTTTGCTCATGTTAATGTAGATTTTCTCCCGCTAACCATACCCCGCAGTGAGAGGAATTCAAGGCAGATGAGGAGGACTGATTGCATAAACTGAGCAAGAGGACCATCCCACTCTGCCCACTTTGCACTGTGGCACAGTTTCTAGGGAGCACTGTTGTAAGATGTGCCTACTTAGCTTTATAAGCTCTCTATATTCCAATACTTGGGCATGTAAGACAAAGGGCCAGGATTTACTGAGAAGACAATTGCTGGTTATTGTTATGATACAGTGATTCCAGGAATGTGGTAGAAGTGATTTATGTATTGCATACATCCTGCTATGAACTGTTGCGGCTTTGTGGTGGAGATCTTTACTCCCTCAATTGATACTTTTTCCCTAGAAATGTGAACCTTCAAGAACGGCGTGCAGCATTGATTTCCAAAACCAGCAATCAATGCACTGGCACACTGATTGGCATGCACTGAACTGCAGAGGAACCTTGCCAGATATGCTCACCAAATATGATGAATGGCTCAATTACCAAGGCTCTGCTCTAATTAAAATCGATGGCAGGATTGTGTTTGCTGAATTAAAGCCACTGTGATTGCTACAGCCAATTGGACATTACAGTGTGATACTGGTGATCTGAGCTTGGTCAATCACAGAAACCGTTGTTTACTGTTTGAATTATGAAATAATTAGATTGGTCTGTTAGAGTTTATTTTGATTTTGTGATGCAGTTCAAGCAACATCTACAGTCACTGGTGTAAAGTTCAAAGACATTGTATTCCGATCCAGTGGGATATGACAGCAGCTGATTCTGAACTTTAAACAGAAATCCAAATTTGCTTTCTTTAGTAAGATGAATCTTTAATCGTTAATCCTATGTGCTGTGAATGCAGTAATAATTGATAAAATGTATCAATCTACATCACATTTAAAAGCAAAACTAAATGCGAAATAAATGACAGTTCGAGTCACTGAAAAATAAGACCTCTGATTTCTGAATTGTTTGTCCAATTTCAATGCAAGATGTGTATGTCAGGTAGAGGAACAACTCCATCCAATCAGCTGACCAGACAAATAGAAAAACAGTCTTTCAGCCTTCAAGGGTATTGCTACTACCATACAGTATCGGGACTTACACATGCAGCAAGTACAGAAGTCAACTGAGGTCTGAAATTTGGCTCTAACTTTTGCCAATGTATTGCTGCCATGTTTACAGCGATGGGGCTATCATTGTGGGAATAAAGAGGAATCTGAGGATTTTAACCCAGTGGTGTGTGGATGTACAGCAGAACTTGAAGGTAGATCATGTTGAAGGTATGCAAAGGAGCAATTCATGGAAAATTCAGTACACAAGGATGCCTCACTCCAGTCCTAGTGGAGGAAGATTCAGGACGTGTTTTCCTCATCGCTATTATCTATCACTCTAAATTTGGTTTAATCCAAGATTGTGTGCATTTCCACAAGAACAATGAATTACACCACAGAACCTATGTTGTCAACAATTACAATTGCAGAAGCGATGGTGTTTTATCTTCAAATGATAAATGAGTGAACACAACCGAGATAACAGAAGTACAAACTTGCCTAATATAAGATTCTTGATGAGCTTAAACTCATCATCCTTCTTATACTCCAACATTCCCTGGAAATCCTTCTCTTTCCTTGGGATATTCACAGGACGGATGGGTTCGTCTGCTAGCTGAGCTGGAGACACGTTCTCTGTCTGACCCACTGTTACAAAGAAAGAAATATGAGCAGGCAACCCATCTCAATGCTCCGTTTACATGGAGTATCGCATGCTATTTGCTTAAGCAGGAAGAGGCTGTGAACACTTCACAAGTTATTTCTTTGACAAAACCACATGAATAAGTTTTCAAATGTAAGTAAAACTACGTATGTACCCAAGTTACTGAAGTGTTAGTTTTCAAATGACACTGCCACTTTGCAGGGTGCTATTTTACATTGTCAAAAGTATTAATTTCCACAAAGCAAATTGCACTTAAAACTATCTTTATAATATGAACTACAATTGTAGTATAGTAAATTGACATACAAAGGGGAATTTCGACATCGTTATATAAAAAAAACTACATAAAATCGGTAGTCTGAAAATACAGTGGGTCCCTGATTTATGACTGACTTGTAAATGAATGCCGGTATTTATAAATGTAATCCCATACATAAGTGTAAATTTAAAGGCCCAACACATCAACATGTCCTTATGAAAAGTTCTTTTGTACCATCTTGCATTGTGTTCCAACTTCGTACAAATTGACTTATAAACTCCAGAATGGAATCCGTTTGCAACCCAGGGACTGGCTGTACGGTGGCTATATTGCTGGATTGGAGATCTAGAGGCCTGGATTAATGATCTGGAATAATGAACTCAAAACCCTCAAGGAACGCTGGAGTCATGTGAATTATATGACATGAAAAAAAACTAATATTAACGTTAGTGTCCATGAAAGCGCATCTGACTCACTAACGTCCTTCAGGGAAGGAAGTCTGTTGTTCTTAACTGCTTCAGCCTACATGTGACTCCAGACCCACAGCAAGAGGTTACCCTCTGAAATGGCTGAGCAAGCCACTCAATGATTTTCAGGAAGGTAGCTCCCGCCCATCTTCGGAGAGGCCTTTAAGGATGGACAACAAATGCTGACCTCGCCAGCAATGGCCATATCTCATGAATGAAGGAAGGAAAATATAATAATCAGATCTGTTCAGGCAAGGGCCCACAAGCTTAACGTCACTGTACCTTGGTAAGCTCTTTCAATTGTTACACAAGAACATAAGAACTAGGAGTAGGGGAAGGCAATTCTGCCCCTCAGGCCTGCAATGCCATTTAATATGGTTAATCTTACTATTGTTCCTGGGTCAAAATAAGACTTAAGTTTTCATCTTAATTTGCTACAAAAAGTCATCTCATCCAAGAAAGGAACACACAAAGAACACTGCACAGCAAAATTACAGAAACATTCAATGTATCCCATTGCAAAGGGGCTTCTATCAGCATCTGCTTGTTCTATTCCAACTTAGCTCACTGGCAGCTATTTCGGGAGAAGCTTGTTTTTCAGCCTACATAACCATACCTTCCAGTTCTCCGATTTTCTTTGCAAATACTTTAAGCTGCTTTTTCAACTTCCTGATAATCTTGTCCTGTTTTTCAAGTTGTTCCATAAGATCCTGTGGTAAAGGGCAAAGAAAACCAGACTAAAAATGCTGAACTGTAGCATGCTGCTGAAATTATGAAAATTTATAACACTCACAATTAGTAAAATGCAAAGCAAGTGTAGATTGCTGGTATGACAAGTTAGAATAGATAAGTGTGAATCACAGTGCAGCTGGGGGTTAGTTGATGCAAACGTGGCTGACAGAAACAAACTCTTAAGATTAAGTTGTCGGCTTACCGTGAATACCAGGAACAAATCTCATCTAGACTAGCTCAGTGAGTTCGAACCAGACAAGACAAACCTTGGCAGAGCTGGTGGATGATGCTACATCTCGTGAAATCAACTTGCCCCATTGCAACTATATCACCTACTTATGATGAGGAAACTAACTAACTGGGTTAGTTACATTTCAGCCTAACATATTTTTTAAGGTTTATTAAGAATTAATTATCTTGCACATGGCTAAATGCACTATTCTGAGACCTCAATCAAAAGTTAAAAGCCTAATCCAAATAACTTTTCTGAAGAAGTGTCCCGACCCGAAACGTCAGCTTTCCTGCTCCTCTGATGCTGCCTGGCCTGCTGTGTTCCTCCAGCTCCACACAGCGTTATCGCTGACTCCAGCATCGGCAGTTCTTACTATTTCCCAATAACTGGATTAGGTTTAACCCTGAACTGTTGAATTTGTCCAATTCAGATAAACTCACATCCCAGAGTTATTCCAATAGCCTGGATAGTGCCGTGAAGTCAGACACGAGCCTGTGTTGTCCCAGCTAAGGTAAGGTTCAGTGGTGACATACTGCTTCTGGTTAGAAACATTAACAATTCTTGAGTCTTACAGAAATCTGTCCAATTGACATAGCAATTACACATTTAGAAAATGCTTTTTCCAATGTATGCAAGTTGGACAATGTATAAAATAGAGCACGTGTTGAAAGCAAACTTAATTAATTGATAAATCAATTTTAATAGCAGTGTAAACTTAGCAAGAGAAAAGAACTGAAAAGTTCTTGCACTTTAAACCAGCTTCAATTCCACAGAGATCAAGACAACAGGATTAGCATTGAATTGCACTGAAAATATATTGTTGTGTTGTGTTAAAAAAGTGACAATAGTAAAACAGTAAGTTGCTGGGTAGCCACAATACATAAGAGAGGGAAAAAACAGATTTTTCTTCACAGGTGCACAGGCAAATCATTCTGCTGTTAGTGCTCCAGACAAAGAAAGTGGAAGAACAATAATTTAGGCCAAAAACATGGTTTGATCTACATACAATGATCCGTTTGTAAAGCGAAATCCTGTAGAACTGATACTTCATGGGGTCATCTGCATATAACTCCTCATAATACTGCAAAAATAGTGGTGAGATTTGTGTGATTACCCAAATGGTTTAGAAATTATGCCAGCAGATTGGGAAATATTCAGTGGCTATTGAACAGGAGTGCATGTACCTTATGGTCATGACTTTATCCCAGTAAAATCCTTTTTACATTCAAACATTTTTAAAGTAACTCATATTGCACTAATCAAAAAAACTAACCTTGAATTCTGACTGTCACCATTGAACAAACTGGGTTTGTTCTCTAACCTGACCCGATTATCCTGCAGAGAGTTTTAAACAGCCAAATGGCATTATCAGGTCATCTAAAACGCAAGTTAAAACAGAGACAACTTGCATGGTGGATGATCAACAAGATGGCTGCTCGAAGCTGCCAAAGTGCCTCTGTAGGTTCAGACATGAATTGTGAGATACATTGTGCCAGTCTTTGAAGAAGCATCACTGCATCAAATGACTGAAGATAGAGGAGCAGAAGTAGGCTATTTGGCCAACCAAGTCTGCTTGTCCTGGAGTGAAAATGTCACTTTTGAAATAACGCAAACACAGAAAATAAGTGATTAAGAGTCATTTTCAAACAGAATGCCAAATTGAATGTACAGAACAGGTGAATCAGCACGGTATAAAGGCAAGACAGTTTTGGCATTGTACATCCACTTCATACAGAATTCCTGTCATAAGCCAGTCTACTCGCTTTACAGCTGTTAACTGACTTGCTGTGCCATACACCACCTTCTATTTTTATTCCAGATTAGCAGCATTAATTTGTCATTTTAGCCCTTCATGTTTTGTTTGTGCATAGTTAGTCACACACACTTGGATTGGGAGTGCACCCCTCTCCTGAAAGTGAAGGTGTGACCAGATCAATGCTATCGGAGTCAGCTCCCATTCTTTAAGAGATTACATTGTGTCTGTTTGACCATCTCAGCCCAACTTTTTCCAGATTTCACCCGACACCTAGTGACTGGCTGAGAACAGCCCCAACACAGTACACCTAGTGACTGAACATTGGGAAGCGTAAACCATTAGCTTTGGGTGTATACTGAATAATTTACAAAGTTGCACTTCTTCAGTATAAATGTGTGAACTGGTGTGGTTAGTTTTATCTTTTTATAAAGCAGTTGACCTTTCAGGAACAAGTAACCTGCCACATACCGGGTGATCTACAAATTTGTCTTTGCTATCCAGTACCTAAATAAGGAGTTGGTGAGTGTTACATGCAAGCAAATGAATTAGGAGCAGGAGTAGGCCATTCAGCCCCTTCAGCATGCTGTGCCATTCAGTGTGGTCATGGCTGATTTGACTATGACCTCAATTCCACTTTCCCAGATAGCTTTAAACTTTTTTGTTGATCAAGTGTCCGTCTGACCCAGCATTAGAATTATTCAATGACGCTACCTCTGCTGCTTGCTGGGGAAGAGAATTCCACAGACTCGCAAATTCTTCTGTGAATGGCAGATCCCCTCCTACTCCTCCTCATTCAGCCAGGGCTCCCGCCTATTGCCAGTCAGTACCTCTGCCAACAGTTGTACACTTTTGTGGGTGCCAGGTGAAGACTGGACAAAGTTTGTCTGGGGGATGGGCAAACGACCGCACTGCAGTCTCACAAAGAAAGGGAGCTGATACCAGTGGCATGGTACGCACCTCCAGAAGAGGAGTTCTCATCTCTCCAACAAGGGGAAACAGCCTCTTAGCATCCACCCCATCATTTCCCCTCAGGATCATGTATGCTTCTATAGGATCGCCTCTTATTCTTCTGTATTCCCCTTTATCTCATCCTTTGTCTATCCCTCTCCCCTTGCCACATATTAATCTCTGGCTGTGGGTTTCAGATTGTAATCTTCTTTCCTGTTTCAATCAATCAGTGCTGCTCTCAATACGACATGCTCTTTAGCTTTCCTTTCAAGAGGGGTTGAATTTTCACCAAGTGACAAAATTTGTAACATCTGCACATCTCTGGCATATGTTGCGAGGTTGGGGGGAGTACTTGTGGATTGGAAGGCAGGACATTAGAATTTGTTCGTAAAATGATAGGAGAAAAATGAGAGTGCGGTCCCTTTAAAAGATGATATGCTTTCTCTAGGCTTGGAGATTTGAAAAAAGTGTCAGTGACAAGCAGCAGGCATAGAGAGTTCCTGAAATTGAAACATTTGTATCAAAAGGCTGGATGGTTAATAATCCAGGCAGTAGTCTTGTTTTGTTATTAAGGCAATCAGTTTCATTTTCAGCCAATTTATTTAAACTAGGCACTTACAGATCAAAAACCAATTAAATTTAAATCTGATGGTTTTGACAACCTAGGACCAATCCTACTATAATAAATTAATAGGTCATCAAGGGTATATGAAAATCACGGTGAGATCAACTGCTATCTGTTAGAGATAATAATCAGCAGCCCTAAAGACAAAGTCACTGATTGTCACAGAATTCTCTAAGCTCTCAGAAAACCATCATCTAATTAAAGGTACAACAGCACTCATAGCTAATATTCCTGACACATAATTCAACAGAGAAAGGCACTCCTGGCTGAAGAACAATGGAAAAGGTACAGAACATTCCAGAATACATATCCTGGCTGTAATTTTGAGATTAATTTTTAATTATTTTATTACTTTGGTTTATATAAGTGGGAATTGTATTTATTGGAACAGCATACCATTAGAATTTTGTTTTATTTGGGAGTAGTTAGTAACTGAGGGGGGAATTGTTCAGCTTATTAGTAGTTCTGTTCATTTGTTCACGGTTAGAGTTAGATAAATAAATTATTACTTGTTGATTATAGAGTAACTGACAGGAGTTCATTTCATTTAACATCCCCTTTATAGCAGCTAATACCAGTGGGGTGGTAGCCTCCTCTAGAAGAGCTTGAGAGGCAGGTTATACCACTTTTCACACTTCTTTTAACAAATTATAGGGCGAGGCAAACCTCTCTAGATGTTTTGGTTTTAGTTATCAGAGAGGGATCAACCTCTGCTTTATAACACAATATACTGAAAATATATCATGAAAACATGAGCAATTTTAAAACGGGAACTAGTTAGTGATAGCTATTTGAGTCAGGTGTGTATGCGTGTGCATGTGCTTTTCCAGGTCACTGATGTGTACACATCTCTGCTCTGGCCCACACAGCACTGACCACTTCATTCAACACCAATATATGCCCTTCATTAATGTCCAGGGGAAATAGACTTAAGGTAAGGGGCAGAGGATCTAGAGGGAACATGAGGAAAACCATTTCACCCCAAGGGTGATAGAAACACAGAACTCACTGTCTGTAAGGGTGATAGAGGCAGAAACCTTCATAACATTTAAGAAGTATTTGCATGTGCACTTATGATGCCAATACATACAAGGCTATGGACCAAGTGCTGGAAAATGGGATTACAGTAGCTACCTGCTTGATTTTGATTGGTACAGATTTGATGGGCAGAAGGGCCTTTTTCTGTGCTGTAGACCTTTATGTCACCAACCCTAATTTCTGGAATTAGTGAGAACAAAATTTAAAATGTGAAAGGACAGATGGCAGCATGACTCTCCACTGCTGTGCTGGCATGATTATTTAACTAGATGAGGAGAAATGCAAAAATTGGGATTGGAAAGGCCAATGTTTAGTACCATAAATTATTTTCAGACAGTGTAAAAGGGATGGATCCCCTTTAACTGTGCATTGTGTGGTAAAACATATCATCCTCTTTAGAAGCAGCATCTGCTAGTCATTTCAACTGGAAGGCTCAATGATTCTGTCAGAACAGAAAATGATTCCTGCTTTATGGATCATCTCAGAAACACCAAGGACCCATTTTAGGATAGACAGGAAAGTTGCAGAAGAAATAAATTTCCCACCACCAGGATACCAACAATAAAACAGCACATTGCAAAGATGCTGTGCTCTGAATAACTGCATGCATAACCTGCCAGAACTCTAAAATAACATCAAGAGTTATGCATTGCTCATCATAACTGGAAACCACGCAAGCAATCAATCACAAAACGACAAAACCACTAAAATGTACTTCACATTCTGAAGGTAATGTTCGATGACTAGAAGTTACTTCTTTTCTATGGTTACAATTAATCTAGTTTTCTTCTTCAGTTCCATGATATGTTATTTCAGGCAAAATTGCTGAAGTCCTAGAGGACCATAGGGCTGCTCACTTATTAGAGAGAGATGACTGGCAATTAGTTTAACCTGAGGGTCAACACCTCTCAGGCAAGGGGTGAGATTGAGGAGAGTCCTTCATAATAACCTCAGCGGTGTGGGAACTGAACCCCCTGTCATCCAGCCAACTGACCTCCAATATAGTATCTACACAATGATGGAACAGCAACTTCAATAGACATAGCTGCTTTTCTCAAATCAGAAGGTTTGAGTAGATGATCGCCCTAGCACTGTGTATATAAATATAATTGTAAACAACAAAGATCTAATCACTACAGCTTGTAGTTTATACATGTATAATAGTATAAAGAAGGAAATGGGCTTCCTTTCTCTGAGAATCCCTACAGTGTGGAAGCAGGCCATTTGGCCCATTAAGTCCACACTGACTCTCTGAAGACCCAAACCCACCCTACTGCCCTATCCCTGTAACCCTGCATGCTAATCCACCTAGCTCGCTCATCCCTGCACTCTGGGTAATTTAGCATGGCCAATCCACCTAACCTGCACACCTTTGGACTGTGGGTGCGGATCGGAGCACCCGGAGGCAAACCACACAGACATAGGGACAACGTGCAAACTCCACACAGACAGTCACCCGAGGGTAGAATCGAACCCGGGTCCCTGGTGCTGTAAGGCAGCAGTGCTAACCACTGAGCCACCATGCCTGACTGACACGAATGTATTTGGTGATCACGTTGGTCAGATAAAGCAATGTAATACTTACAAGGTTTTCATTAGTTAACCTAGTAATCTCATGCTGCAGACTGGCCTCAATGCGGGCCTCTGGGGGCAGTTGCAAATTCTGGGCCAATAACTGCTGCTGACGATTGATCTCCTCTTTGAGATTCTGAACCTCTCCGCGTAAGATCTCCAGCTCATTCTCATAGTTCTTTTTCTGGCCCTGAAGCTGCGATTCCAGCAATCTGCAGACAAACAAAAAAGGGCATTATCAAACTGCAACCGTATCCTTTGGAAGTCAACATAGCATGGTCATCCCTCAAGGTTAGAGCTGTGACTGTACGCAGTACTCAGGTCATGTCATTCTTTAAACCTCTCAAAGTGTTACAGGGAAGTGAGGGAGTGAAAGTATTCACGAAAATCAGTTGAAGGAAGAACAAAAATAGAAGGCATCCTCATCTTTTAACTTACCAACTAGTGAGCTGTTTAATATTAAACTTTCATCGCACAGTCAGAGTCAGAGCATACAGAACGGAAACTGACCCTTTTGACCAATGGGTCCATGCCGACCAGATATCCTAAACTGATCTAGTCCCATTTGCTAGCATTTGGCCCATATTCCGCTAAATGCTTCCGATTCATACACCCATCCAGATGCCTTTTAAATGTTGTAATTAAAGCCTCCACCACTTCCTCTGGCAGCTCATTCCATACACGCACCTCCCTCTCCATGAAAAAGTTGCCCCTCAGGTCAGGTCCCTTTCAAATTTTTTCCCTCTCACCTTAAACCTATGCCCTGCAGTTTCAGATTCCCCCACTCCAAGGAAAAGACCTCGTCTATTCACCCTGTCCATGCCCCTCATGATTTGATAACCCTCTAACAAGTTCACCCCTCCGACACTCCAGGGAAAATAGCCCCAGTCTATTCAGCCTCTCCCTATAGCTTAACCCCTCCGACCCTGGCAATGTCCTTGCAAATCTTTTCGGAACCCTTTCAAGTTTCACAACATCCCTCCTACAACAGGGAGACCAGAAGTGAATGCAATATTCCAATAGTAGACTAACCAATGTCCTGTACCGCCCCAACTCCTGTAGCTTGTTAAGTAACACTTTGTGAAGGTTTAAGCAAGTGAAGCAAGAATACGTCATTCACAAGAACAGCTACAAGAAACTAGCTGCTGGATGCACATTGAAGACCGTGCCTTGCAGTTCTGGCTTTAAAGAGTCACGAACACAGCCATAGCGACATGTTGCTAATGCGTTTCCAAAAGAGTTCAGTGCTAGAAGTTCCCAGGTTAATTGCCTGTGTGTAGAGGCCACTTCTACTAGAAAGAATGAGATGGAAGACTATATGCATGCTGTCCTCTGTCATAGAGGAAATTCATATCTGGATTTTTTTTTTCCCCCACATGACTTACTTACATCAGAATATGAGATATTAGTACTGAGGAACTTACTCATTACAACAAACAATATATTGAGTTGTATTGCCACCAGCTATAGAGCAAAGCTCCCTTTATTTAATCTTGTGGTCAGACCCAGTTGGATTGGTAATTAACTGTAATTTTGAGCTGGGGTCATTAGAAACCCAGCTAAGATGGCCTCTTTCCCAGACAGCCACCAGTCTGGGTGAGATATAATGGAAATAAATGGGCAGTGTGTTTACACATAGCACTGCATGTTCCTCTGCGTTCAGTCTTTGCTGTTAGATCATAATTAGCTCTCTTTCAACTGACCGTTGTTTCATCACTCTTGATTTAGGAAAGGGACAGGCTGTATCGTGCTCTAAGATTTCAAGAGCTGCCACCACCATGTTACATTTCACAATAAATTCTTTAACATTGTTATTCCAGGATTAGCAGTCCATAGCTGTTATAAAGGATTATTTGGCCGTCAAGCAGAATAAGTGCATAGAAAACTACTTAGAAGATATTGTACAGCAGCTATTAAAAAGTTCCATTAGAATTCACCATACACTGCTAGATTTCCTCTTCAACAGGAAATTCTGCTTTAAGTATTGTTAACACAGTAAGTCTAACTCTACGCGTTTGAGTAGTTTTCACCATAACATTAGGACATGACATTAAAACATGCCAAAGCATATTTCTGTAACGCAAGTGCACAGCAATGATCATTGGTTAGTTACAAAGCGCAAATGTAGAAAGGCCCTAGGCAGAAATGTGGTAACCTGTTGGTTTGTTTTAACCCTTCATAGGCCATCCAGAGCTCTCCATCCTCATTCAGCAAATGGCAATCCTGTGATGGTCTTCCGTGAGAACAAAAATCGCAAACAGGGAAAAAGAAGGGACAAGTGATGGGAATGAGTATGAAATGTTAATGACAAGGCTCACAAATGATGGTAACATACAAGAGGGAGTTACATGTAGACAGGATGAGAATAGTAAAACATTGACTTATAATTGTCTCATACTAATTTCACACTTCATTCTGCGTTTGAAATCAAAATTTTACACATTAGTAATGCAGGACCAACGAGTTGCATTTGTGTGGTTATTGACATTTTTGCAAAAACATGCTTCCTAGACATAATCAGACAAAAACAGATACCAGTCCTGGGGAGGATGATCAAAACAGAGACATGTTATTGTTAAGGAATAACAAAGTAGATAATTGCTATGGTGACTACTGGAGACATGCATTCAATCATTATAACAGTGTTTTGTTTAACACAATGCTGAAGACACTTGTGTTTGACTAGCTAAGCGTAATATAAAGGATGGCCATCTATCTTTTACAGACAGTAATACTCCTATTCCCAGTTCGTGCAAGAGTACAAGGCTCTTCCATCTCAACTGCATGTGACAAGTATCAGGGTCCCGGTAGGAGTAGTGGCTGCATTTTATGGTCACTGATTGATTGCAAGCGCAGAAACAAGCAGCCCACAGGTCCAGCTGTGTAAAAGATTAGGGGTTGAGTGAATTCCTCCACTGCTCAGAGAGGTGGTGAGACTCAGAACCACCAGCTTTCCACTCTGTTTGCCGCACAACCCAAATTCCATTCTTGGGGGGGTACAGGGCAAGAATGGCTACCTGGGTGAATCCACCCTCTCCCAAGTCTGCTCGAAACTTTGGAACATATTGGTTTGGGATATGCAGGGGTTGCATTCCTGGGATTTGACACAGTGTACAGTCACAATTGGTTAATCAGAAAAGTTGCCATTGTTCAAGGGCAAGGGTTGATTCCCGAAAACAAGCTTAATTAGTTTTCAAAAGTCAGAAATTCTCTGTCTTACCAGCAGAGAGCAAAAAGGTCCCTTTTTCTCCAGATCGGTTTCCAAATAACAACATTAATATTTGCTGTCCCAATGGAGCTGTAATCTCTGTTGTGTCAACACAAGCGCATGCACAAATTCTGGGAATGATCCTGTCCCTTCCTGTCATCTGGGATGGAGTCAACGTTGGCTGTAGGTAATCAGAATTCCTGCTATGCTGCACTTTCACCAGGGAATCCTGGAATTTCGGGCCCATGACTTGCACATCTCATACCCACTTAATAACTTCCACAGTTTAGTTTGCAATGAATAGAAATCAGTCAGTTAATCAATAATTCAGACAAAGTGCTGTGGTGAAAGGAAGGTTATTTTCTTGTGTGTTACAAGATCCTGAAAAGGAGTTTATTTGCAGATTCAATGGAAAAATGGTATGATCCTTGGTAAATCTCCATGGAAATAGGAACGTACTTGTTTAATACTTTCTGTCCTTCTCTCATTTTCTTTTCTGAAGGATTGTATACCCTTCCAAGGGTATGCATAGGGCACCTTCTGATGCATTTCACAAATACACCTTGACAACAAGTGTTGACAAGATACTTGACTTTGCAGGATACGTCATGGATAAACAAAATGCTGGCCTCGCCCAATATTCACATCCCTGCACTCTCATAGGAAGATTCAGAAGCAGCAACACCAGCTCATCGTTCCCCCAAATAACCCAAGGAAACATTTTGAAAAACTCTAACTAAAAGGTAATTACAGTTTGGGTTACGCCTTTGGCCAAGTCACATGCCATTTGTACAAGTCACAACTTAAGCTATCAGGTTTTTAAATCTGAATTTTTATTCACATACTGATCAAACAAATTCCTAACTATGTGCACAACTTTCATACAATGACTCACAGGCAAACAAACTGCACAGAACTATGGATAAATTGGGGAGATTGCATTCCAATGATCCAATTCTGTACTTTGCACAGGCAAGTGGCATATTTTATGCTTCCATCATAACAAGACCACTGCTTCCAATCTCATTACTGAGTCAAAGGTCTCCAGGACCTGATCAAGCGTATCCCAGGATGTTGTGGGAAGTTAGGGAGGAAACTGCAGGGCCCCTAGCATAAATATTTATATCATTTATAATCATGGGTGAGGTGTCAGAGGACTGAAGGGTGGCTAATGTTGTACCCTTATTTCAGAAAGGCTGTAAGGAGAAGCCTGGGAATTATAGATCTGAGAGTCTAGTGGCTAGTTGTTGGAGGTGATTCTGAAGGATGGGATTTACATGCATTTGGAGAGACAAGGAATGATTCGGCATGGTCAGCATGATTTTTTTGTGCGAGGAAGAATACTGTCTCAAAAACTTGAGTTTTTTGAGCAAGTAACCAAAAAGATTCTTGAGGGTAGAGCGGTAGACGTTGTTTATTTGGACTTTGATATAGCCTTAGACAAGGTTCCACATGGTAGGCCATTTAGTAAAGCCAGATAACACGGGTGTCAGGGTGAGCTTGCCAATTGGATACAAAATTGACTTGATGGTAGGAAACAGAGGGTGGTGGTGGTGGAGGCTTGGAGACAGAGGATGGTGGTGGTGGTGGTGGAGGCTAGGAGACGGAGAGTGATGGTGGAGGGTTGTTTTTTTGGACTGAAAGCCTGTGACCTGCCGTGTACAGCAAGGATTGGTGCTGGGTCCAGTTCGATTTGTCACTTATATAAATGATTTGGATTAGAATGTAGGAGGCGTGGTTAGTAAATTTGTGGGTTACACTTACATTGGTTGGTATAGTGGACATTGAAGGTGGTTATCTAAGATTACAAAGAGATCTTGATCAGTTGAGTCAATGGGCTGCGGAGTGGCAATAGAATTTAATTTGGATAAATGTGAGATATTGCATGTTGGTAATACAAATAAGGACAGGACTTATACAATTAATGGTAGGGCTTGGGTAGTGTTGTAGAACAGAGAGACCTAGGGGTTCAGGTACATAATCCTTTGAAATTTGCAAAACAGGTAGATGGGGTGGTTAAGAAGGCATTTAGCATGCTTCCATCATTGCGCAGACCTTTAATTATAGAAGTTGGGACGACATGCTGAGGATGTACAGGACGTTGGTGAGGCCTCTTGTGGAGTACTGTGTACAGTTCTGGTCACTCTGTTATAGGAAGGATATTACCAAACTGGACAAGGTTCAGAAAAGATTTACCAGAATATTGCCAGGAAAGGAGGGTTTGAGTTATAAAAATAGGCTGGATAGGCTGGGACCTTTCTCACTGGGGCAGAGGAGGTTGAGGGGGTATAAAATCATAGATATGCAAATAGGAAACATCTTTTCCCTAAGATGTGGGAGTTCAAAACTAGGGGGCTTTTTTTTACGTGAGAGGTGAAAGATTTAAAAAAGACATGAGAGGCAATGTTTTTTGAACAGAGAGTGGTTTGTGTGTGGAATGAACTGCCAGAGAAAGTGGTGGATGCAGTTACATTTAAAACACATTTATATATGTACATGAAAAGGAAGAGGTTGGAGGGATATGGACCAAATGCAGGCAGGTGGGACTAGTTTAGTTTGGGAACATGGTTGGCATGGACTGGTTGGATCATAGGGTCTGTTTCCGTGCTGTATGACTCTCAACAGTATCTTAAGAACTATATTCCTCCCTGAAACAAACGCTAAAGATGCCACGGTTCGCTGATTTAGATCTAATCAATGTCATGGTGCCCCCTTTGAGGGGCATCCTCCCTTAACATATTACTACTTTCCTGGTTAAAAACATCTCCTGAGCAGAAAATGGCTTCGTTGATTCCTGTCCTCCTCATGGGTTGCATTAGAAAGCCGTATTTATAAGGTGTGCTCTGAAGGGTTGCCAGCCCTTGAGCTGCCTAGAACTTGTTCAGTTAGTATTTCTTTATCTCAGATTTAACATTATTTGTTAAAGCAAAGGTATCAAGGGACATGGGCAAGGATGGATACGTGGAGTCAGGGCACAGATCCGCCACAATGTCATTGAATAGTGGAACAGGCTCGAGGGGCTGAATGGCCTACTCCTGTTCCTATGATCTGAACTCTCCAAGAAACCTACAAAAGTGCTATCTGAGAACTCCCATAATAGCCCATATCCTGATGCTCTCCACAGCCAACATCAAGTCAGTCATTTTCACAGTAATCCAAATCGTCCACAATCACCAAATTCCAAGGAAGATTGTCAGAAACCTCTGATGTTGGTTTGATCACATTAGTTAGCAAATTAGTATTGCAGCAATAGGTGGTGGGTGTGAGGAAAATGTACTGTTCTGATTCTTTAGCAATTAACAAGTATCCTCCCTTGCCCATTCCACATGAGAAGCTTATATAAAAAAAAACTTTATTCAAAGTCTTCCATTAATCATGACGATAACAGTTCATTCCAGTTTGGCAGGATCTGCAGGTACTCTCACATTCATGGTTTCATTTTAACATAATAACCAATATAACTGGTTATCACAGGATGCTTCCTTCACCTACGGCACAAATATTTCTTGCTCCCACCATTTCCCTTGACATCACATTTGATTTCTAAAGTCATTCTAATCCCCTTTAGTTCACTTGCTTTTGATTATACTTTCCTTTTTCTTGTTTTAGGTGTAAAACTTATTCTTTTCCACATACTAGTTGGATGGCAGCCACATTTGGTCAGTACTCTAGGTTGTCCCAGTACTGAATATCAGAGTTGCATGAGATAGAATCATAGAGATATACAACACAGAAACAGATCCTTCAATCCAACTCGTCCATGCCAACTAGATATCCTAAATTAATCCAGTCCCATTTGCAAGCATTTGGTTCATATCCCTCTAAACCCTTCCTCTTCACGTACCCATCCAGATGCCTTTTAAATGTTGTAATTATACCAGCCTCCACCACTCTGGCAGCAAATTCCATATATAGATCAGCCTCAGTGTGGAAAAGTTGCTTCTTAGGTCCCTTTCAAATCTTGCCCCTCTCACCTTAACCTATGCTGTACAGTTTTGGATTCCAGTACCCTGGGGAAAAGACCTTGACTTTTCACCCTATCTACGACCCTCATGATTTATAAACCTCTATAAGGTCACCCTTCAGCCTCTAATGCTCCGGGGAAAACAGCCCCAGCCTAGTCAGACTCTTCCTATAGCTCAAGCCCTGCAACCCTGACAACATCCTTGTAAATCTTTACTGCACCCTTTTAAGTTTCACAACATGTTTTCTACAGCAGGGAGACCAGAACTGAACATGGTCTTCCAAAAGTGACTGAACCAATGCCCTGTAGGACCTCTCAATTCCTGCACTCAATGCACTGACCAATAAAGGCAAGCATATCAACTGTCTTTTTCACATTCCTGTCTACCTGTAACTCTACCTTCAAGGAACTATGAACCTGCATTCCAAGGTCTCTGTGTTTGGCAACACTCTACAGGACCTTTAGCTGTTTTGAGGCTTCACATAAATCTAACCCACACAAAAATTATGAAAAAAGTGTGTGTTAAAAAATGCCACACGCTGCTCATTTATCCTTTAACTTCCTAAGTTGTTCATTCCTTGCTCTTAAGTAGTCATTTGGAACACTTGTATCTCATGTCAGTACAAATCATGAGCAGGAATAGGCCGTCAGGCCTTTGAGACTTCTTGGCCACTTAAAAAGATGTGGCTGATTTGATTGTAATTTCAAATCCACATTCCTGCCCACTCCTGATACCCTTTCACCCCTTCGCCAACTCTACCTTAAAAGCAGTTGAGGACTGTTCTCTCATCAACTTTTCAGAAAGACAGTTCCAAAGTCTCACGATTGTCAATGAAGCTATTTCACCTAATCTCTGGTTTAGTTGGTGACACCTGATTATTAAATAGCGACCTCCACCCTCAGCTCTAAATTATCTCAAAAGAGGAAATATCCTCTCCGTGTCTACCCTGTAAGGACCCCTCAGGACAATTAAACAGGACAATTAAACAATTCTGTTCTGAGCTGTCTGATAATCTTTGTAATCATTAGTCTGTTATACGTGAGTTTTGGTCGCATTGATATTTGAGAAGGGTTTACAAAAAATCAAAAAGTTTCCATTCTTTTGTTGATTTGTACACAACCATACCAGCCTCCCATTCTCCAGTCTATTTTGCTTGGGTCAGCTGAGTGTCTGACTTTCATGAAAATTCCCATGTCTCCAGACCAAACCATTGAGAACAGCACACAGGTAGAGGTTTCTCTTACCTTGACTCTCTTCTCACAGGGACACAGGGTTCTCACCTAAGTGATCAGAGCGTTTACGCACCAGAACCGGCTTAGCATGCCCCGCGCTAAAGAAACGTTAGGTATCAGGCTTCAAGCCAAACTAATCAAAGAGGAGTTATTTGTAATACTGCTGGGAATGACGGATTCCAGGCATTTCTTTCCTTCCTTTTGGCCAAATTACCAGGGTTGGGGGAAGATGGGACAACTCGTTGTGATTCAGGTTTACAACAAAGATAACACAAATGCAATGGGCTGGATGGCCTCCTGCTGTGCCATTCCAGACTTGTGTGATGCAAAATTGATAAGTGACAGGCAATAAATAAACGATAGATTCTCTTTTCTGATACAAGTTTCTACGATACTGGAATTGTTAAACCTTCTGCAAAATTAATTTAAAGTAATTTTTTATTGATCATTGACTCCTAAAAATACCCTTGTATATTTGACATCACAAGTCTAGGCTGAAAAGCATCAGCTGATCTTTGGCTTTCAAGTAATGCTTCATTTAAAACATTAGTCTATTTTGTTGATTGCATTTAATCGATGTAATGCACTGCTCTTATGACTCAAAAATTGGTAACATTATTTGCATTCTATTTTAGTTATGCTTTTTAACAGGCCCTTTTATTTTAAAAGTCAGTCGAGGATGTGGTCTGTGCTGGCTGGATCAGCATTTATTGTCCATCTCCCATTGCCCTCAATGAGGTGGTGATAAACTGCCACAGGGCATCTATTGCACCCACAATCACTACCATCTAGAAGGACGAGGTCAGATACATGGGTACACCACAAGCTGAAAAGTTTCCCTCCAAGCCACTCACCGCCCAGACTGGGAAATATATCGCCGTTCCTTCATTGTTGCGGAGTCAAAATCCTGAAATTCCCTCCCTAACGGCATTGAGAGTCAACCTACAGCATGTGGACTGCAGCAGTTCAAGGAGGCAGCTCACCACCATCTTCTCAAGGGGCAGCTAGGGACAGGCAATAAATGCTGACCCAGTCAATGACACCCATGAGTGAATAAAATAAAAGGCAGACCCACAACGCTGTTAGGGAGGGAGTCGCAGAATTTTGACCCATAAATGTAAAATTTTAAATAAATGTTTAAAAAAACTTGGCAAATTCAAATTTTACTGTAATATCCTCAGCTTCACAAATATAGCTGCACTCTATTACAACTACCTGCAGGTTGCATTTTTGAGGAAACCTGAAAGACAGCTTTTAAATGATGAAAAATTAACTCAATGTTTTTAAAAGGAGGACTGCCTTCTAAATGTTGCTCTAAAGAAAGGCTTTAAAAAGCTCCACAAGGATATTGGAGTTCCTGGAGTTTCAGGTTTTAGAAACCTATACTTGTGCAACGTGTAGAAATACATCGCTGACAAGGTTGAGAATTTGCACAGAACTCGAGGCAAAATAAGGAAAAGCTTTGTCTTGAACCAGTTGAGTGATTATAGTTTGGAACGCACTGCCCGATAGGTCAGTGGAAACTGATTCAACAGCAGTCTTCCAAGTGAAATTGGATAAATACTCAAACAAAAGAAAAATCAAATGCCAGTTAATGTGAGCAGACTGCGTTTAAATCTCAAAAGACCCTTGCGTAGGGGGCATTCTGGCGAAGTTTGCCAATGATACGAAGTTAGGTGGACACGCAGGTAGTATGGAGGAGGTGGGGAGGCTGCAGAATGATTTAGACATTTTAGGAGAGTGGTCCAGGAAATGGCTGATGAAATTCAACGTGAGCAAATGCGAGGTCTTGCACTTTGGAAAAAAGAATACAGGCATGGACTATTTTCTGAATGGTGAGAAAATTCATAAAGCCGAAGTACAAAGGGATCTGGGAGTGCTAGTCCAGGATTCTCTAAAGGTTAACTTGCAGGTTGAGTCTGTGATTAAGAAAGCGAATGGAATGTTGTCATTTATCTCAAGGGGGTTGGAATATAAAAGCAGCGATGTGCTTCTGAGACTTTATAAAGCTCTAGTTAGGCCCCATTTAGAATACTGTGTCCAATTTTGGGCCCCACACCTCAGGAAGGACATACTGGTACTGGAGCGTGTCCAGCGGAGATTCACACGGATGATCCCTGGAATGGTAGGCCTAACATACGATGAACGGCTGAGGATCCTGGGATTGTATTCATTAGAGTTTAGCAGGATGAGGGGAGATCTAATAGAAACTTACAAGATAATGCATGGCTTAGAAAGGGTGGACGCTGGGAAGTTGTTTCCATTAGGTGGGGAGGCTAGGACCCGTGGGCACAGCCTTAGAATTAGAGGGGGTCAATTTAGAACGGAAATGAGGAGACATTTCTTCAGCCAGAGAGTGGTGGGCCTGTGGAATTCATTGCCACGAGCGCAGTGGAGGCCGGGACGTTAAATGTCTTCAAGGCAGAGATTGATAAATTCTTGATCTCGCAAGGAATCAAAGGCTATGGGGAGAGTGCGGGTAAGTGGAGTTGAAATGCCCATCAGCCATGATTAAATGGCGGAGTGGACTCAATGGGCCAAATGGCCTTACTTCCACTCCTATGTCTTATGGTCTTATAAACTTGATGGACCAAATGGCCTCCTCCTGTGCTGTACTAGTCTGCAGCTCTCTTATCACACTCTTACTAGAATCCAAAAGGTAATATTTACCATTCTTATAGGCTTCTGCATTAAATAACACAGAGATATATCTCAGGTTAGACCACAGTTAGAAATCTGTGCACAGTTCTTCAACATAGACAGTGAGCTGTGTAGATTTAGCAGCATGGTATTTATGATTCGGAGCTATAGCCATGGTATAGTCAGTCATTAAATCAGAGCATAATGAACAGACAATGCATTCCCACACAAATGAACAAACTAATATAATGACAAATACTCGGTCTGTCTGGTGGTCAAAGACAATTCCACAGGATATTCTCTATTAGAAATTAACTTACGTGCCAGATCGCTGTTTCCATATGCTGTAAATCTCTGATGCAATTTTAAAAATCCAACACCATCTCACAGCACTATACAGATTCCTTCACAAAATGCAATCCTTTCAAGAATTTTATAGTCATTTATCTCATTCCAAAATAAGTTACACCTTTATGTATTAACCATCCTTGCTACTAAGTATAATGAAGCAATTTCAGAATAGGCTGAAGAGCGTTCTGATAAATGAAAAAACAGGAATGACAAGAACGTTATATTAACACACACTGACGCTCACATTTACACCAGTCCCTACATGAATGTTACCTGTTGGTTTCCTTGAGTCCCAAGTATGCTTGAGTTATTTCACCTTGATCCTTCATCTTGCGTACATCCTCCAAGAGGACCATCGGGTCTGTCATTGTCTCCTGCAACAAGAACCCATTGAGTTTTCCAGCAATATTCATGGTGGGATTTCACTGCTGAACATAACATTTGCTATGACAGCAAATAATCAAAGCATCGAATAAGGACAAACTTCAAGATGAAATGTTTTCATTATTAATAAAAGAAACTACTGACATCTGATTTCTTCTGATGGGGACCAAAAAGTGTTCACACAAAATTTAAATGGCAACAGTCAAGTTTGTCTTAAAAAGGTGTTGACTTTCATATGCGTGCAGTTGCTGATTTGATGTTTCTGTGGTCTAAATGTATTTTTCCAGCCTCCAAATGAGTACCATAATGCAAAAGGAAGGTACAGGACACATTTGGAGTATTGTGCGCAGTTTTGGGCCCCTGGAGCAGGTTCAGAGAAGGTTCACTAGAATGGTCCCAGGAATGGAAAGCTTAACATATGAGGAACGTTTGACGACTCTGGGTCTATACTTGATGGAGTTTAGAAGGATGAGGGGGATCTAATCGAAACTTACAGAATATTGAATGGCCTGGGCAGAGTGGATATTGGGAAGATGCTTCCATTGGTAGGAGAGTCGAGGACCCAAGGGCACAGCCTTAGAGTAAAGGGAAGACCTTTTAGAACGGAGATAAGGAGAAACTTCTTTAGCCATACAGTGGTGAATTTATGGAATTCACTGCCACAGAAGGCCGTGGAGGCCAGGTCATTGAGTACATTTAACACTGAGATAGATAGGTTCTTGATTATCAAGGGGATCAAGGGTAATGAGGAGAAAACGGGAGAATGGGTTTGAGAAACTTATCAGCCATGATTGAATGGTGGAGCGGACTCGATGGGCTGAATGGCCTAATTTCTGCTCCGATGTCTTATGGTCTTATAAAGTCACCAAAGTCCCAAAGGACCATAGGGCTGCTCTCTGATTACGGAGAGATATGACTGGTGGTGAGTTTAACCTGAGGGTCACTATACCTCAGGCAGGACCTTCACGGTAAGCTCAGCTATTATGGGAATTGAACCCACACTGTTGGCATCACACTGCATTGCAAACCAGCCTTCCAGCCAAATGAACTAACCAATCAAACAAACACAGATTCCTGCCAGGTCATTGAAGTCAGGCAAAAGAAGTTGGTGTTTTGACACATTCTTCAACAATTTTGCTGATATCAGCTTTTAAAGGAAAAAAATTATCATATTCTGAGTCCATTTTTCTGCAGAAGATGTGATGCATCAAAAAGGAGAATGGGGCTGGAAAACCGATGGACGGTTATTATAATGTACAGACTTGGGCACCTGTGTCTAAAACTTAAATAAAAACATTTAGCCAAAGTGTGTTTTCCATGTAGAACACTTAAACATACAGGTCTCAACATTGAGCATTTTCATAAACCTTAATACTTTATCAAATGCTAATTTTCTAAATTGGACTGATAACAATTTCAATCTTTTTAGGTATGCTCTACACCATTTCCTACGATAATGAAACCAGAGCTCATAAAGGCCTCTAAATCAATGTCACACTGCTCAATGTTTCCTCAAGTGACTTTTTTAAAAAATTCATTCATGGGATGTGGCTGGCTTCTGCATTTATTTCCCATTCCTAACTTCCCCCCTCCCCGCGAAGGTGATGAGCTGCCTTTTTAACCACCGTGGTTCATTTGGTATGGGTAGACCGACAATGCTGTTAGGGAGAGAATTCCAGGATTTTGACCCAGTAAAACTGAAGGAATGGCAATATATTTCCAAATCATGATAGTGAGTGGCTTGGAGGCGATTCTGCAGGCAGTGGTGTTTCCCTGTATCTGCAGCCCTTGTCCTTCCAGATGGTAGTGGTTATAGGTTTGGAAGGGACCTTAGTAAGGTGTTGCTGCGCATCTTGTGGAAGATGCACAATGCTATTAGTGCACACTCGTAATGGAGGGAGTGAGAAATTATGTTAGTGATGCCAATTGAGCTGTATTGATGATAATGGTGGAGTAGGGAATATGCCAGGCCATGAAGTTGCAGACTGTGCTGAAGGACAATTCTGCTGGCCAACAACACCTTATGTGTGCCAAGTTTTGAGTTGCTAGATCATCCCACTTAGCGCATTGACAGTGCCATACAATATGCTGGGTAGCCCTTTAGCTTTAGCTAAACAAGGACTATGTGGTGGTCACTCTTACTGATTCTGTCATGGACAGATGCAACTGCAGGAGGCAGGCTGATGAGGTCGAGGCCATGTATATTTTTCCACAGACCCAGTCTAACATCTATGTCCTTTGGACTCAACCAGCTTGCTCAGTCATGATGCTATTGAGCCACTCTTGGTCATAGACAATGAAATCCCCAACCAAGTGTATGTTCTGCACCCTTGCCACCCTCAGTGCTTCCTCCAAGCGTTGTTCAACATTGGAGAGTATGGCACACGATAATCAGCAGAAAGTTTCCTTGCCTATGTTTGATCTGATGCCTTGTCAGTTCATGGAGTTTGGAGTCAATATTGAGGACTCCCTCTAAACTGTACAGCCCTGTGGCACCACCTTTGCTGGTGCAACAGGACATAAATGGGGACGGTGATGTCTGGGCCATTGTACATAAGGTGCGATTCCAAGAGTTTGACAAGTCTGGGAGACAGCTCTCCCAGTTTTAACACTAGCCCTCAAGTGTTAGGGAGGAGGAAAGGAGGAAATCACTGGGTCGATGGGGCTGGGTTTGCAATCAACATTTTAGTGGTTTGATACAACTAAGTGGCTTGCTACGCCATTTCAGAGGACAGTTAAGAGTCAATTGCATGGCTGTCTGGATCCACACGTAGGCCAGACCATGACCATGGTCTATCAATTAATGCCCAGGGACAGTGCCACTGCAGTGCCACCTTCCCTCACGTTCATAATTGCAGTTAACAAGAGGAGGAAAAATTCAGACACGATGATGTTGACCCTAGCTTCCCATAATCCGGCACACTGCACACGGATTGAGTGGAAGACGGGTAATGTTCTCAACTAACAGAACGGCCACCACGTGCGCAGCAGAAGCTTGGCTCCTGCTGTTGGTCTGCAGTTACTACCAAAGGTGCAGCTGTTCTACATCAATGAAACAAGTCTAATGCAAATTTCTGAGCTTTGCCCTCCCACCCCACATACATGAAGGGCAGAGGAAAGCAATTTTAAACACAAAATGCTGCCCTTTTCAACCCTTGAGCTTTACTCTAGCAGTGACAAAGACCACTCAGTCAACATCAGGTAGACCTTTATATGGTGCAGTGTGTCAAACAGGAGGATTACCAAGAACAGAGATAACACCTCCAAATGAAAACAAGAAGCAAAGCAGATGAACCTCTCAGCTGTAACCTCTGGATATCATTCTAGGAACACCCTGACCACGCGGAAAAATGGGGTGGAGGGTGTGGGGTTTGCAAACCCACCCAGCACCTCAACCTGTGGAACAGCAATGAAGCACGGACAATAAACACTGTCACTTTCAGTAATGGGCCTTTCCCAAAAATGTCAGGAGATGTAAAAAATAAAGTCAGATTAGCTTTCTGGAAAGCAACACAGCACCCAGAACATAAAGACATGCAGAACATTTACCTTGCTTTCCTAGGTTTGAATGCGGGATTCAGAGGAAGAATACAAAACAGCTTGTTAGTAACTTTAAGGCATGACTAGGACAATAATATGACCCAAACATTGACTAAGGAACATAACTGCACTGCTACAGCACACTTTTCTTTTCATATTGATTTAAAATAAACAAATTAAATATATATGCAAATCATTAAATATTGGTCAGCATTCAAGTGTGGGGTACATCAGCTTTACCTTATGTGCCATAGCTTCCTTTTGACTGACCAGTTGGGACCGCAAAATGAGAACTTCCTCTTTACGGACCTCCAACTCTTCACTTGATGCAGTCAACTGGTCAAGTAGGACTTTGTACACAGGAGACCCAGGGGCTGTAACATGTGGGGAGGCCTTCTCATTCAGGGCTCTGTGCAGTTCATTGAGTTCATTCTTTAGCTTCTTATTCTCAGACTCTAGTTCTTGCCTCTGTGGAATAAAACATGGAATAACGAATAAAAAAACTAAGTTCATCATAAAACCGAACTCATGAAAGTTGAGTTACGCCATTTCCTGAACCTTAATATTCTTATGCAGTCAGGGGAAACAATTCTTCAAAGCTCATTTGCCTCCAAGACAAAGTATTGGATAGGTTTATATCAGCAGCAAATGTGGTAGTGGGGTGGGTGTTTTGACAGCTAAACAAATCTGTATATGGAGAATGTCTAACAGTTCTCTAAGAGGGAATTTCAAAGACACTTTATGTGGAATAACATTGCTCTAATTGTAATAAATGCGGCATAACATCTAAGAGACGAGATTGTACCTGATCTAATTTCATTGTTAAGAAAAACAATATAAATTGTTGTTCCCTTTCTAAAGTTGGTCTTCTTGTATTTCTTTCTTGGGTGCAAGATGAAAGGCTTCCAATTCATGTCTCTATTTCACAATGGTTAAGTTAACAGATCAGGAAAAAAACTGCGTTTGACGCTGTGCTCACTTGCTATTACAGAAATTCTTTGGCCTGGATTTTGTCATCTGAAAAAAAAAGTGACAGCACCTGCTATTGGCCTCAAAGAAACTGGCCCACAAATATCAGCAATCTCTATGGCAGTGTTAATTTCATTTTGCTGCCAGTTACAGGGGGTCACTAGCATCCAGTCACATCAAGCAGATTGAGTGAAAATCACAGCCATAGGCAGTACATCAGGATGTAAAATGTACAAATAATCGTTCATCTTTTTCACACCGCTGAGTTCCTGCTCTACAGGGTCACGTTGCAGGCAAACAGAATATAGACTCCAATTTCGGGATTGTAAGACCAATGAGACTTTAAGTGTTTACTGTCATCACAATGGTGAAACTGACAATAACTTCCGGCATTCCCACATGCTGTCAAACACAAAAATTGTTGACAGCAATTCCCAGTGCCTCCACACAGTGTACTATGGGCATCCCTGCGGATGGAAATCACTTGAAATCACTGATTTAATACAAACTTCAAATTTACAATTACCAGTGATCACACACTTGGTGAGTGTCCTGAAGCGGCATCATGCTATCTGTGATGCTGCATAACGGCTCAGTTCTTCTGAAGGTTGTAGAAACAGCTTGACTAAACTCCATACTGCAGAGCCAGGCACAGGGAGTAACGTATTGAGGCTTCATGTGAAATCTCTCTCTACACCCATGGATTTTAGCTCAATCTCTCTGTTGATAGATACTTTGAACATCCAAACATTTCAAGGGAATTTGGGAATTGGGAATGTGGATCAGGCATCACCTTGTTGAATGGTGGGACAACTGGATGGGCTCGATGGCCTACTCTTGTTTCTACTTCTTCTATCTGATTTGTTAAAAATATCTCAAGGGTTTCCATCCATTGGCTCTCATACCAGAAGCTTCAAAGAGAACCATTTCTTCATGAGCCACTGCCATCACTGTAGTTTTCCAGTTCTGATACAGATGGAGCAGTGTCCCCCTCCTTCACCCTTGCACTGAAGACCCCAGCCCAGGAAAGAACAGGAACGGATAAAACAGTAAGTGGCACCGTTACCTTGAGAGATTCATACTCCAGCTCAGCTCCCCTGGCTTTAACTTGCTGATCTTCTGCTTCCTGGACACAACACAAACAGGATGTATTAGCTGATTGAGGCAGATGGAAGTGACGAGCCACAACTTTACAAATAAGATCTATTTTTTTTCTGGCTCATTACCCTTCCAAGATTCAATGCTGAAATGCCGGACTAGGATAGACCATGGAAGTCTAAAACTAAATCACTCCGTCCCTCAAATTCACGTCTAATTTGGCCTAGAGGGCCAAACATTATCTCTACAATGTGAGCAGTCAAAGTCCCCAGAATTTACCCGCTTGGATTCCACTCTCTACCCTTTTGACCAGACGGCAATGACACCCAACTGACATCATCAGGCCCCAACCACAATCTGAACTCCCACCTCAAATGGACGAGGCTTTGCAGGAGCTCCAACTGGTTGGCAACAATGAAAGGAGATGTCAGGTCAGCCAACTCCTCCTTTGGAGCCCATCTGGACAGCTGCCTTCAGTTATTGGCGCTGTGTCACGGGAAGTACGCAGCAGCCTTGAAATCAGGAAGCACACCGCCACACGAACGCTGAAGGTAAACTGGAATTTTCTCATCCGAGAGGCCCAGGACCCTCCGACAATTGATCTAATTCAAGATTGTGGCCGATAGATTTTAATTGAGTCAGGATATCGAGGGATACAGAGGAGAAGAGGTAAGTAAAACTGAGGTGGGCCCATTATCTAACTGAATAATGGGAACAACGCGATTCAAGGGACAAAATGGCCAGCTCCTGTTCCTATATAGGAGAAGTTCCAGACAACGATAAGGGGCATGAAAATCAAATCAGTCTTCCTGTGAAAAGGGGATATATTTGCACCTATTTAAAAAAAACTCAGAATGACCAACAACAGAGCATATCACAATAAACCAAAGGCCTGAAATGTAGTAAGGGACATTAATTAAACTCCAAGAATATCGACCATGTACAATTCTACATTATCCCAAATAAACATGTGAGAGAATGAGCCAGATGGCCCACTTGTGTTGTGTATCCTACGTGAAAAGCGCTAAATCGATCCAAAAAGAGTAGCATTTGCGCTAATCCTTCAATGCCATTTCAAAGAGCCAGCAGATGAATAATGGAGCGAATGGCCTCCTTGTGCCAATGTGTATTCATTGTCATTCAACCTTTACAGCTCAGTCACTGAGAAAGATCCTAGTCAGTGTTTCCTAAATGGTCAGCTTAGCGCTGGGCATCACCTTTGCTTTACTTCTTAATGCTTGATCCTCCTTCCGATCCAGTTCTTCCTGTAAGCCCTGTTTCTCCTGTTCCAGTTCAGTCACACGCTTCTGTAGTTTCAGGAACAGGGACATATCCAGAGCACCTTTCTGTTCTGGAAGCTCCTATTGCAAACAGAACAATTATTAAATAGTTATTAAACTGCCCACCTAACCCTCTCTGTGCACTGGGACAACACTGATGAAAGTTATCCTGAATTTACTCAGGGTTACCAACAGTGAATGAACAGAAATACAGAGAGGATTTGGAACTTCAAATCTCCAGGTTTACTTTCTCATTTGAGAGTCAGAGAGAATCAAAATAAATCCGATAAGTGGATTATCTGGATCCATCATACAATCTGCCATCCAGAACCGTTCAAATTAACACAAAAATTCTAAGGCTTTAAGTTAAAAGATAACACAGTGTTTCTACTGGCTAATTTGGACATAACTTCATGTGACTTTTCATAAAATATTTTGCTGTTGACCCGATGCCCAATAGAGGATGAAATTCAGACCTTTCTGCTCAATAATTCTGAAAGACCCTAGACGTGATTTCGAAAAGAAATTGCATGGTCCCTTGAGGAGATTACCATGCAATGGAACTGACTGGATCACTCTGCAGAGAGCTTGATGGGCTGAATGGCCTCTTTCTGTGCAGTAATGATTCTGAGTCACCCTATATTTGTGACCAAGTGTTTCTTTAATGATTTGCTCCCATTCCAGAAGGAAACTGTAAATTCTTTACAGCATTTTGCATTGAACTCCAAAACTAACAACTCACAATTACCCGCCATGCTGGTGTTGGCAGAGGCTGCTTCTTTCAGATTTGTCCCTTCAGCCGTCAGTAAGCTAGACATGAGATAGATACAGTTCTTAGGAGAAAGTCGGAACTGAGCTGAATGATCTTATTGAAACATGTAGGATTCTTAAGGGGCTTGACAAGATAAATGCTGAGAGGATGTTTCCCCTCATGGGAGATTCCTCTAGGACCAGAGAACATAGCCTCAGAATACAGGGATACAATTTAAGTCTGAGATGAGGAGGAATTTATTCTCTCAGAGTGTAGAGAGTTGTGGGGGCAGAATCCTTATGTATACTTAAGGCTGAGATAGATAGATTGTTGATCATTGGGGGGTATCAAGGGTCAGACAGAAAGGGCAGGAAAGTGGATGTGAGGAATGTCAGATTAGCTGTGGTCCTATTGAATGGCAGTGCAGGCTCAACAGGGCCAAATGGTCTACTCCTGCTCCCATTTTCTATGCTTATTTGGCAAAGTGCCCAATAGGAAGCGACTGTGTCCCAGTGGACTTCCTGCTTTCCACCGTGAGGCTGAGATGGAAGAATGTCAGTGATGGACTGAATTCAAACATTTTAGAATGTAACCTCACCTTACACCTCCCCATTTTGTTTACTTTCTCTTTGTACATATGGACCATCTCTTTTGCTTTACACAGAACCTATTCACAATGCTGCCATTCACACCTCCTCTAGACAGATCCTTCGTCTCTTATCTAGATTCATTAGCACTCCATCTGCTTTACACCATTCCAACTTTTGTCATCTAATCTCTTCAGTTCTCCACTCACTTCCATTTTGTACTTTGTCTCCCCCACCACACACACACACAGACACACAGACAGTCCCCTCTCTTTCTTTCACCTTTCTAACTTTTCTCAGTTCTCATAAATGATCACAAGCCTGGAATATTAACTCCTTTCCCTGCCCACAGATACCAGCAGGCATGTTACATAGTGTTACAGAGTTCCACTCTTCTGAACTGTCCACCAGTGAGTTTTAAATTTGCCTTGCACTGATTGGTGGTGGATACCTGGTCGTGTGTTTTTGATTAAACAGTGAAGGAAGGTTTGGCACCAACCTCTGGTCTTCGTGTCCCATCCTCAGGTTCTCCCGGCTCAGAGGAAAGCAGGGAATTGTAGGTGTACTCTGACTCATTACTACTGTGTGTAGAATCTGTCCTTCTGTGACCAGGCTTCGACACATTCTGTAAATGAATGGGCACAACCTTCACTGAGTTACTTCAATCTAACCAGAGCCAGATCAGATCAAACTCACTCCATCCATACAGAGCTTGGTTACAAACCACGTGAAATAATATTGTAGATGCAATAAAGTAAAAATAAAATAATATAATAAAATGGATGACAATGGAATAGCGTAGGTTAGATGGGCTTCAGATTGGTTTCACAGGTTGGCACAACATCAAGGGCCGAAGGGCCTGTACTGCGTTGTAATGTTCTATGTTCTATGTTCTAATATTGGAATGCTAGCTATTTGTACAAACCATGCAAGTCATTTCTATGTGCAGGTTACAATTACATATGTTAGCACTGTATACAATGCAATTAATTTCATACCAATTTTTTTTGAGAAGTGACCTTATCCAATACTAATGAGGAATTATATACATTCCCTCCTCACAGATTAACAATAAGGATTAAAATTAAGTGTTGGTTACTTAGGCATGTAATGTGTTGACGAGAGAATAACAAGCCAATTATTCAGAGATAGTAGGAACTGCTGATGTTGGAGAATCTGAGATAACAAGGTGTAGAGCTGGACGAACACAGCAGGCCGAGCAGCATCAGAGGAGCAGGAAAGCTGACATTTCGGGTCTGGGCCCTTCTTCAGAAAAGCCAATTATTCTGTAGCTTGTGGATGGGGCATTAGTTGTATATCAATTGTGGTTAACAATATGAAAATACAGGCCTTTAATTGAGTCGGTACTTAGTCACATAGAAAGGCGCTTTTGCTGTAATGTGTTGCATGTTAGTGTCCATACCTCTGAGCTAGGAGGCCCGGGTTCAAATCCAATCTGCTCAGTTGTGTAATAACATCTCTGAACAGGTTGATTAGAAATACTGACTTGGCCACATAGAAGGGGCTCTGTGGTGCAGTGACAGACAGGTGAAGGGGAGCAGGAAACAGCTTGGGGAGGAGAGAGAAACAAAGCAGGGTTAAAAGCAGCAAAGGGAGTAGGTAAAGCTGTAGACAAGAGCTTGATGTCTGAGATAAGAGCTCATAGTGATGTGGAAAGTGAAAAGGATTTGCCACTTCAGAAGGTTGTAGAAACAAATTTGAATATAATGACAGGGGAGATGGGAACCAGAACAGTTGGAATGCAGGACGTTGTGGAAGAGGCTGGTTATTTAGGGAGGGGTCACGCTGGGAGGCTGAGGAACAGCATTTCAGGAGTAAAGCTCTGAATGGAATACTGATAAGTAAATTTGATTTTGTGAAGTGAAAATATATTCAAGACACTTACAACCAAAGATATTTCTTCCTTCAGGTTATCATAACGTTCCTCCAGTCGGCAGAACTCATTAAGGAGAGACTGGTATCTGGACCTCTCATCATTGAGGTCTACCTGAAGCTGTTTGGTCTCTTCCTCCATTCTCTTCTCCATTGATTCTGCAAACAGATCCAAGGTCAGTATTACCAAACCAGAAGCTGGAAAGATCTTCTTTCTGATACAGTGACGCAGGTATGATTGATAAACTCAAGGTTCCAACACTTCACTATTTGATATTGACAGGGCCCCCATGTTATACTGTTAAGAGGAATAGAAAGTGTGACCCTCCAGGAGCTATTGCATGGGGCAGTGCCTTAATGCAGCATGCCGAAGATATCAAATTACATACTGCAGACAACGCATAGTAAGCTTCACAGTTTGGTTGTACTGCCCTGAGAGAGGTGAAAGGCTGACTGCTGAAACAATCACTGTAATCTGACCTTCACATCTCACTAGAGATAAAAGGTACTGCAGATGCTGGAGAATCCGAGATAACCAGCATGGGGCTGGATGAACACAGCCGGTCAAGCAGCATCATAGGAGCAGGAAAACTTGATGTTTCGGGCCTAGACCCTTCATCAGAAAATGTGTTTCAAGGCTGAGGAGATTATGAGAGAGTTGCAGTGGGAGAGAGATTCCCTGAGGTTTGTCCGGAGGGAGGAGGGTAACTTCTTCAGGGTAGGCATCCTTAGAAGAGGCTTCGCAGTGGGGTTAAAATTGTATCAGAGATAAAAGGTACTGCAGATGCTGGAGAATCCGAGATAACAAGCATGGGGCTGGATGAACACAGCAGGTCAAGCAGCATCATAGGAGCAGGAAAACTTGACGTTTCGGGCCTAGACCCTTCATCATTTTCTGATG
>JAHRHZ010000047.1:3929867-3955888 GCA_024137785.1 Ginglymostoma cirratum | reverse complement strand
GTCAAGTTTTCCTGCTCCTATGATGCTGCTTGACCTGCTGTGTTCATCCAGCCCCATGCTTCACATCTCACTAAGCAGCCAGTTCAAGAAAACAACTGGCAAATGCCTAGGTTCACGTCACTTCTCAGCTGAATTGAAATTGCTTTTGAAAGTAATGAAACAAACAGGTTTCCAGCATCTGCCGCATTTTGCTTTTAGTTACATTAATGAATTGGCGTGTTTTTAAATAAGGACTCATCAAGGTGTTTTTACCAACAAGATTATGTACCAGGCACTAGAAAGTAATGTTCAGAAATTGTACCACTATTGAAAAGAACTTACGCACCTTTTTTGACAGTTAAACGGTGAATTTCTTTTTGAAATGGATAGCTTGAGACTAACTATCCACATCTCAACATCGGTAGGATATGGTGACAAACTGCAGGATAAAGTTAGCACCCAGGGCAGGACACTCAGTACTCCCCGAGGAGGCCAGTTATAAAAGCCCTAGGGCTTGGCAGCAGGTGGTCCAGGGGGCACAATCCTGGGCTAGTTCCTTCAGTAATGATCAGGTCAGTCAATCACAAGGTCAAAGGTGGCAGTAGGAGTTTACAGCAGTGAGATTCCAGAGGTTAAAATCTTGTTGCACTCATCATAAAATACAGCTTATGACGCTGTTCTCTATTTTTGTTTTAAATTACAATAATTCCTAAAACACAATGCTGTCATATGGTTAGTTTATGATTTTTCATTGACATTCCCCCTTGAAGTATAGTGTCTTGATAAATCTATAACTTGAAGATCCTGGAGCTACCCACTTTAAGCTCCTCTGCCTGGCCAGGCTGAACATCACCGTCAGCAGAGAGATGGAAATGATACCTGTTATCTCTTTGGCTTGTTCCTGAATTTGACGATTCAGATCCTCTTTCTCGTTCTTCAGCAAAGTGTTCTGCTCCTTAAGCTGGGACACCATCTGTAAGAAAGGTATGAAAGGACAATCTTAATTGTTTCGCTTTTCTTCACAATGCCACATGACTACCTTCATATTCCCCAGTCAATCCTGCAACCCCAACATTTTTCATTGTCCTGGACTGCCATGTAGAGTATATTAATCTCACACTAGGAAAAATGGAGACCAATTCAGCAGCTGCATCCGAAACTAATATAATTTTCTCCAGGCAAACTAGGTCACCTAGAGACGCTAGTGTTTGGATAATGAATTTAAAAAAATTACCTTCCAACATTTAATATGCAATTGATTTTCTTTTTAGAAGATAGTTTAAAGCTCCTACGCAACTTGAAGAACTGAAGATGTAAGCCATTCTCACCAGCTCGGTTTCCTCTTTGTATTTCTCTGCTCCTTCCTCGAGGCGTTTTTTCTGAGCCTGAGTTTCCTTGAGTTCCTTGCGGAGAATGGCGATCTCCTCCAACAGGCTGGTTATCTTGTTCGAAGACACTTTGGCATTTTCTTCGTTTGCACGCAGTCGGTCCACCTCCGTCCGCAACTTCTCCGTATCGGTAGTGTAAGTGACCTCCAAATTGCTCAATTTCTCCAGCAGCGACTTCATCTCTTTTGTCTACATTGACAGAGAGAGAGAGAGAGAGAGAGAGAGAGAGAGAGAGATCAGGTTGGCAGTCAGTAGCCCTGTGAGACAGCAACAAGAATCCAGAAGGTCACCATTTGAGTAGAGACATAGTCCTGAATGGATTAAACCACAGAATTTGTTTATGGCCTCAGGGAGCCAAAAGGACTATTTTTATCTATCAGAAAAAAAATGATGGGAGATCTTTTAAAATAGCATATACAATATACACACATGCACGTTATGTAGATAATTTACCATTGCAGTCTGTTAGAGGGCAGCACAGTCTCTCAGGGGTTAGCACTGCTGCCTCTCAGCACCAGGGACCCAGGTTCGATTCTACACTTGAGCAACTGTCTGTGTGGAACTTTCACCATCTCCCCATGGGTTTCCTCCAGGTGCTCCAGTTTTGTCCCACAGTCCAAAGATATGCAGGTTAGGTAGATTGGTCGTGCTAAATTATCCATAGTGTGCAGGCTAGGTGGATTGGGCACGTAGATACAGGGATAAGTAGGGGCTCTGGGTCTGGGTGGGATGAACTTCGGAGGGTTGGTGCAGACTTGACAGGCTGAATGGCCTCTTTCCACACTGTAGGGTTCGATGGCCATGAATCTGTAGAGTTTAGAGGGGTGGGTAGTATTGCTACATTACTTATCAGAGGCCCAGAGCCTTAAGACAAGAACTCAAATCCCACTACAGAGCTGGGAGAGTTTAGAGGTAATTCTTAAAAATGCCCTTCTCATTATAAATCATTAAACTACCCATTCTTGTGAAAAGCTATCTGGTTCACTAATGTCGTTCAGGGAAGGAGATCCACCATCCTCACTTGGTCTGGTAATATGTGACTCCAGACCACAGTAATGTGGCTAACTTTTAGCTGCCTTCTGAAATGCCCCAACAAGCCATTCAGTTGAGGGCAATTAGCAACAAGGAATAAATGTTAACCTGGTTATCAATGCTCACATCCAGTGAAGTGGTATAAGAAATGCTCTTCTAGTTATCTCGCAAACAAGCATAGACAGGCCAATAGAATGAAGAAGAGCTGGCGTCAGGAGTCTGCAGTGGACGCCGCTCTACGTGGGAGTCCTCCAGGTTTACAATGGGAACTGGGGGACTGGAGGGCGATGCATCCTGTCCAACAGGATGTTAAAGATGTTTCATGGACTCCCAGTCCAACTGTTTATTTTGCAGCGCTGTGGGGTCCATGGACCATGTGTATGTTGGTTGTGGGCTCTGTATAATTTTCTCAGGATCCTTCCATTGTGCTTTTGGATGCACTTCAGCCCCACCCTCCTGATCTGTGGGCATTCGGGACAAAGTAGGTGAATAGGTCAGAGTGTGGCCTCAGGCATGGCTAAAGTCGCCATCAACAGGTCCAGGCAGGAGACGGTGGCCTGACCTCCTGCCCCGTTTCCACGGCTACTTTTGTGCCTGGATGTCCTTGGAGTTGGAGCAGAGGGGGCCCACCAACATCCTTGGGGCACTTAGAGAGAGGTGGGTACCACAGGACCTGTGGTGTATTACCTCCTCGTTGAACATTATTTTGGTTTAGTTCCTCCCCTTGTATCCCCACCTTTTTGTTATTGTTACACTGCCTCTGGAGGGCAGCTCTTCTAATTTGTCAAGTAGGCAATTCAGTAATTTGGTAATTGTATTATTGGTAGAGTGGGTGATTTGTTGGTGGCTTATGTCAAAACAAAAAAGAGCTGGCAATACAATTCCTGCTAAAATACACATTGTACTTAATCCACCCCCTCACACTCCCTCAACTCTCCAAATTTTCTTCCCTCCTCTTTTAAAAAGATCAACTCCATCACTAGAATATACTCCCACCAACTGTAATCACTCTTTCAGTACCTTGGCCCTCGTGACCATTTTTCAGCAACAAGCTTCAACATAGATGGTGCGCTGACACTCAAAATGCAACAGCATCACAGCCAAGGCTGAGTCCATCCTCACCCAGAATCCATACACTTCCAGCAGAGGTCAGTGCAAGCAATGTTTGTAGTAACTCTCTGGCAGCCAGTGCCCGATAAGGTCGGGTTAACTCAGCAACAATAACTTGTAAAAGTAACCACAGCATGGAATAATATCCCTGCAGATGAAACGAGACAGGGAGACTGGTGCCTGTGCAGTGTTTTCTGGCAGAGAAGGAATCTACCAACCTACAGTACAGGTTGAGCCTTTCCCACAGTGTTGTATAATATACAGCTACAGACTGACACTGTACGATAACTGAGGCTACATTGCATGGATGTGACTTTGATGAAAAGAGAAAATCAGACATTGCACAACTGGTGAGAGTAGTGTCATTGGTCCATCAGTGGAAACCTCCAATGGAGTGAAGAAATACTGGGGTTACCTGGTCATTGACTTTGCATTGCAGCTGCACAATCTTGTTCTCCATGCCGATGTTAAGGGTCTTGTAGTGCTCTACAGATCTCGCTTCAATCTTCAGTTTCTTAAGCTCGCGCTTTGCCATCATGCGGCGATAGCAACATTGCAGGTAGATGACAGCGTGCTGGATCCTCCTGTACTTGCGTTTTGCCATCCAGCCACGTGCGTGCTTCTGAAGGATGATAGCTTTCTGTTCCCGGAGGATCTATTTGCATTTTAAACAAGAAATAAAGGTTTTACAGGTTTAAACGGTATTAGCAAAGGCTTTATATTGCCTGTCTGTAAGAAAAGGTACTGGCATCGGATCTGATCCTGAAATGAATAAATCATCTAGAAATTTGTGTTTCCTGATCTCCTCCACAAATTCTTCTTTAAATCCACAGAATTATTTTGAGATGCAGTTGCATCAGTAATTGCAGCAGCCTGTGTGACATAAATGAACAGTTCACCTCTTGTCAGCCATGGTAATGGGAATATGACACCAGTTATAATACCGGGGGAAATTATATTTTTGAACAGCGTCATGTTCTCTTGCTTTGTATCATTAAAAAGACGGTGTCTTTTAACAGGGCAGCTCAACCTCATTGCTTTGATGTAAAAGGCAGTCACTCAGGTGCTGAATTGTGGATCAAACCGACAATCTCTAAGTTGAGAGGTGAGCATGCTACCAATTGAGCCAGGCTGAGATCAAAAATGTCTAAATGATTTCATTCATTTAATGCACAACCTCAAAGAATTCACAATTCCACAGGCAACAACTGTAATGCTGCCTGTCACATTATAATTGTAAGCGATTGAGATATAATTGTGTCCTACATTAACTGGAATGCCTATCGAGTGCAATATTCATTTAGGAGTCTGTCCCTGTCTGCGCGCGCATGGCTGCCTGCCTCTCTGTGCGCGCGCATGTGCCCATGTGCGCGTGCATGACAAGCAGGGAGAATCCAAACACATTTTAAAAATTATTTTATGGAGTCTTACTGAAGCTGTTACTGGGGACATTCTACAGTCACTTACCACACATGCCCTGTTAGTTTTGCACCCTGAGCATTCATGAGGGGTTATTTCTCTTTTTCGATCTCTGTCTTCATCATGCTCACTACTAGATCGAATACACAAAGCACTCAGCAAGCTCAGTGAGAGAAATAGCAGGGCATGTGTTTTGTATGGCCATTAGCACCCATATCCGATTGCTGGGCTCCTCAGTAAACATGCTATGTGGCATCAACTTGGGGCAGACTTTAAGAACTAACATTCTTATTCACACGCCACAAGTGATCAGGGAGGATGGCTGATATAAGAAACGATAAACTGGGAACATTTGCTTTGTGATAGCAAGGTGTAGACAACCTGTAAACAACCTGAAGAAGGGTCTAGGCCCGAAATGTCAGCCTTCCTGCTCCTCTGATGCTGCTTGGCCTGCTGTGTTCATCCAGCTCTACACCTTGCTATCTCAGATTCTGCAGTTCCTACTATCTCTGAAACATTGTACTTTGTGCCTGTTTTTGAGGTTCAGGCTGAAGTGTAATACTGGGGCCACACAGGAGGGAGATTTACTCTGCTTGTTACCACATGACAATGCAGTTTCTGGAAAGCTCATCTTATTCACCAACGCTATCAACCTTTATTTTGACACCTGAGTTTATAACAATGAAAACAACATTAATATGGTTCCTATATAAAATTTATGCACACTATTTCGACAAATTTATAATGACAGCACATCATTACAGAAGCTGTATACACTCAACTCTTGGCTAGTAATTTCTGGACATTGTTCTAAACTTCCAAACCATATGAATGAATGGAATTATTAAAGCAGTTACTTACTGCTCGGTACTGTCGCCTTCCATGAAAGCCTCTCACGAATGACTGGATAACAATGGTTGCTGACCGGATCCGTCGGAAATTTTGCTGAGCAGCAAACATTCGCTGGTATTTCTGGATGATGATTGCTGCTCTGGTCCTGCGGAGGAACTGAGCATAGCTGGAACATAACAAAAAGCCCCACCGTCATCCAAAATCGTCCAGGAGGAAGACATCCTGCAGGCATCAGCCTGACAACTGATGTTAAATTTTTTCAGTAGTGGAGGACGGGTGAATAATGGCCAGATCATTAATTAGCCACCTCACTGCTCTTCTTTGAAAAGTGGCCAGAGTTCTCTCGATAACCACTCAAGGGGCAGGTGGCATCACATCTCAGGGAAGTGACAGCATCCCCAACAGTGCAGCACTCCCTCAGTACTTCCCTGAGATGTGCTTAAATATACAATGCCCCGACTCCGACTGACCTCAACTCTTCACAATACAATACAATCAATACTAGGATCATAACATTGTGGATTTAAAGCAACGAGCACTCTTTGCTCCTGCAAACATTTGAAGTATTGAGCAGCTGAGGGGGAGGAGGAATATTTTTCGATTTAGTGCCCTGTATTCATTGAGTCAATTTGGAAAGAAAGAACCATGTAGAAATCAAGGACAATTGCTCATGCCTTACACAGATTCAAATTGCCATGCTCACTTGCCGAGAACCACCTACGCTGTAAAATACCCAAAGTGAAACACCAGATTGTTAGCATTTGTTAAGAGCAGGTTTGTTTAACATGCTTAATGAGTAATGTTACTGTGTTTTATGAATCAACAAAGAAAAATCCTGAGACAGTAGAAAAGAATAAACAATAAAATGTCATTCATATCTCATCAATAAATAGTTTAGACATGTATCAAATATTTTTCCCTTGAGATTCCTTCTCCATTCAAGGAGTGTCCCTGTTCCTAGCATCTATCTGGTGCTCAAAGTTCACCTGGACTGATTCATGCTCCATTGCTCAGCAGCAGCTCGGGCAAGATGTAGGGCAGCCTGGTGGCTCAATGGTCAGCACTGCTGCCTCACAGCACCAGGGACCCGAGTTCAATTCCACCCTTGGACGACTGTCTGTGTGGAGTTTGCACATTCTCCCTGTGTTTGTGTGGGTTTCCTCCCACAGTCCAAAGATGTGCAGATTGGGTGGATTGGCCATGCTAAACTGACCATAATGCCTCACACAGGAATGTGTAGATTAGGTGGGTTATGCAGGATGGGTCTGGGCGGGATGCTCCGAGGTTCGGTGTGGACTTGTTGGGCCAAAGGGCCTGTTTCCACGCCGTAGGGATTCTATGATGAATTCTACGATGAAGAACTTCATTCTTATGAGGGGAAACCCACAATCACCTGTGAGTCTGGTTGAAGAGGCAGTGCCAACGTACTGCTGCACAAGTATAGGTGTGCACCGAGAGATAACCAACTGATTTGGAAAACATCATACCATCTGGCTTGATAGCCCCGCACGTATCGCTGAATTGTAATCGCGGCGTTTCGCATGCGGAGATACTTCTTCCGCTGCAGCCAGCTCCGAATAGTCTTCTGGATTCTGATACAAGCAGCTCTGAGCTTGTCTGCTCGCAGCTTTTCCAGGTAAGCCACTTGCCCAGCACGGAAGAAAATCTTTGTTTTACCAAACTGGTACTTGTCTTTGTCCTATACGACAAACACAAAATCATCATAGTGTAACAACGGAGATAGGAATGCACCTATGCAAACAACAACAAAAAGCAATTATTCTGCATCTGCCGCTGGTGTGAATCTCTTATTTAGTGGATGAGAAATTCAGATCTAAATGAGTCAGCAACAATATTTCAACAGTCTGAGTGGGTTGGGGTTAACAACATTGACTTCATGCAGCTTAGCCAGACAGCTTGGGAATTAAGTCAACTAGATCCTGTTACTTTCTGGTTTTGGGAATAAATGCTTCAAGTCCAGGTCTCAGTTAGGGGAGGCACAGTGGCTCAGTGGTTAGCACTGCTGCCTCACAGCATCAGGGGCCCGGGTTCGATTCCACTCTCGGGTAACTGTCTGTGTGGGGTTTGCACATTCTCCCTGTGTCTGCGTGGGTTTCCTTCGGGTGCTCTGGTTTCCTCACACAGTCCAAAGATGTGCAGGCTAGGTAGATTGGCCATGCTAAATTCCCCGTAGTGTTCAGGGAGGTGTAGCATAGGTAGGTTAAAGGGGATGAGCCTAGATGGGAAGCTCCATGGGTCAGTGTGGACTTGTTGGGCCAAAGGTCCTATTTCCACAATGTAGAGATTCTATCCTATCCTGACCAAATACAGCAATTGCTAACTCGATCTCCAGTCAAAATGCTACAGGCACATCACTAACAAAAGTGTGATTATCTGTATTTTAAATTCTTAAACCATGCACCAAAAACTGATCTCAACAAAATATTTATTCCGGAAGGATTCATAAGTACAAGTAAATGACTGATATTTGAAAATATTTTGAGTTAATGATTGGAAACATATGATACGCTATTACAAAGCATTGACCTATTAGGTTTACAGACAGGCAGTCACTGTGACCATCTATTTATGGAAAAAGTCAGTTCAAAGATCTAGACTAAACAACAAGTCAAACATTACTGTCCATTTAATAAGGTAGTTTTATTGTCACTGTTGCTATCATTGTTATTCCTAAATGTCAATATTTATCTTTGCAATCCCAAATGCGTACAAAATACAACTTGCAGCAAACCAATAATTCAAAACTCTTTCTAATGTTAGACTTTAAATGTCATTTTACCGTGTATCTTCAAACCATGGTCACTGACATTTACTTAAATTAGAAAGGCAAAATTTGATGACTTACTAATTAAGTTAATATTGGAGGACACTCAATGTAATTATAGTGCTATCGTTAGGTGTTGTAGGAAGTAACAGTGGCACATTGAGGAAATGTACACTATACAAAAAGCTACCTACTACAGACTTTGCCTGTGTATAAACCAATGTATCATAGACTCCTGTGATTGTTACAGCAATTTTAAGATGATGATTATTAAAAGGACCTTCCAAACCTCCACCAGCTAGTAGGACAAGGGCAACACAACCAGGTTTTCCTCCAGTCAAATAAATTATTAGATGAAAATGATGTGCAAGGGTATGTGGGAAAAGCAACAGATTGGCAAAGATGCTCATTTAAGGAGCTGCTACAGGCATGATGGACCAAAAGGCCTCTGCATGCATCGTAACACTTCTGTGATTCCATGAATGCAAACACCACCCATGGCCAGGACCCACAAATATTCTTCCTTTACTGTCCGTCACTGGGTCAAAACCCTAGAAAATATTTCCCAACCTCTCAGAGAGTGTACCTTCAATACATGGTCTGTAGCTTATTGCCACATTTGGAAGGGCAATTAATTGTTGGCAGTGAATCCTGACACTGCCTGCAATGCTCGTTTCCTATGGTCACATCAAAAAGCACTTAAAAAGGACAATATGGGTTACAAGGGGGAGGCAATGGCCTATTGGTATTATCGCTAGATTATTAATCCAGAAATTTAGCTAACGTTCTGAGATCCCGATTCAAATCCTGCCATAGCAGATGGTGGAATTTGAATTCAATAAAAAAGAATCTGGAATTAAAGAATCGAGAGATTACCATGAATCCATTGTTGAAAAATCCCAGCTGGTTCATTCATGTCCTCCTTAATGTCATCCTTACCTGGTCTGGCCTACATGTGACTCCAGACCCATAGTAAAGTTGTTAAATCATAACTGCCCTCTGGGCAATTAGAAATGGGCAATAAATGCTGGACTGATCAGAGATGTCCATATCACATGAGTGAATTAAAAGAAAACACATAGCCACCCGTTTGAGCACATTGTGAAACATTTCTGTTTTTCTAAAATAGCCCCCAGCCTTTTAGGGGAAATCCAGTTAAACAGTCTTAAACTCTTTTCTACTTCTTCTGTGCCCTCATACACATCATGAAGTTAACAAGCATTACTCGAGACTGAAGGAAGGTCACTGGACCCAAAACATTAACTCTGCTTTCTCTCCACAGATCCTACCAGACCTGCTGAGCTTTTCCAACAATTTCTGTTTTTGTTTCTAATTTTCAGCATCCGCTGCTCTTTGTTTTTCTTGACTCAAGACTGAAAACAATTTGCAGCTACAGATACTTCTTTGTTAATTCACTGCAACTGAAGTTACCCATTGATTACTTCAAACCACAAAGATATGCAGTGAGTAACATTTATAAAACTCCCTGTACGCTGTCATCACGACTTACTGATTGACAGACCTTAAACAAATTTTGAGTCCAATATTAACTCTGTGTACATGCCTGCATTTAGATCAAGTTAAAATCTCGTCCCATGTTTCCAACCCTGCAATCTTGTCATCTCTTTTTCTGCTGGATTTTGAATTCTGCTATTCCCAAATGGCATGGATTGGCCTTGCTGAATTTGGATTTCCCTCTTGTGGGAATCTCATCCTGTCTCCTTTCCCTAAAAGTCAGATCTTGTTGGAAGTGCTGGAATCCTGTCTATCATTTCCAAAGGTCTACAGAGAGACCATTACTCTGAGTTAATTTGGCCCCAGGCCAGACCAGGTGAGCATAGGGATGTTAGGAAGGCGTACGGTGTGTTATGTTTCATTGGTAGAGGGATTGAGTTTCAGAGCCGTGAGGTCACGTTGCAGCTGTACAAAACTCTGGTGCGGCCGCACTTGGAGTATTGCGTACAGTTCTGGTCGCCGCATTATAGGAAGGATGTGGAAGCACTGGAAAGGGTGCAGAGGAGATTTACCAGGATGTTGCCTGGTATGGAGGGAAGGTCTTATGAAGAAAGGCTGAGGGACTTGAGGCTGTTTTCGTTAGAGAGAAGAAGGTTAAGAGGTGACTTAATAGAGACATACAAGATGATCAGAGGATTGGATAGGGTGGACAGTGAGAGCCTTTTTCCTCGGATGGTGACAGCTAGCACGAGGGGGTATAGCTTTAAATTGAGGGGTGATAGATATAGGACAGATGTCAGAGGTAGATTCTTTACTCAGAGAGTAGTAAGGGCATGGAATGCACTTGCCTGCAACTTTAAGGGCATTTAAGTTGTCGTTGGATAAACATATGGATGATAATGGAATAGTGTAGGTTAGATGGGCTTCAGATTGGTTTTACAGGTCGGCGCAACATCGAGGGCCGAAGGGCCTGTACTGCGCTGTAATATTCTATGTTCTATGTTCTATGACAGATTTCTTTCCCTAAAAAGACATTAGTGAACCAGCTGGGTTTTTTCAACAATGGATTCATGGTCATCACTGGATACTTTAATTGCAGATTTGTTATTTTAAATTCAAATTCCACCATCTGCCATGGCGGGGTTTGAATTCAGGACCCTAAAACATTAGCTAAGTTTCTGGATTAATAGTCTAGCAATAATACCACTAGGCCATTGCCTACTACTTCTCGGTTATTAATAAGACTATCAGAAGGAAGAATAACTATCCACGCTATATCGATTAACAAAGTGTTCAGACTAGAGCAAGGATATGTTGTAGAGTCCCAGCGAGTGCACGTAGTGGTGTCTCAGATTCTATTAGTTTTTTTTTTAATACCAATGGATTTTTAGCTACATTCCCTAAGATTGGCCAGACGGTTTTTCAGTATAACTGGCCTCCACATCGGCTGCTGAGCTAATTAGTCAGCTCACTCCTTTTTCACTCTCTCTTTCTCTCAATCACACAATGAATTTTAGCACCCACACTCTGCCCACTGCTCTGCACCCTTCCATTGGAGCTGCATCACATTTCTTGCCCATTTTTGATGAGCCCACGTTCCTTGAGTTAAATAATGAAATGATCCAAGTCAGTGCCTTTACCTTTTGCCTTTACCGCAAATGCTATCTTTCTCTGTCGGAGATTCCCCTCCCTACCAGGTGACGACCTCTGATTGAACAGATTGCTCGCAACCAAGGCAACCTATTTAGCCAATTAAACTTCTGACCCCAGGCCATCAACAATAACTTGCATTGATATGGCGCCTCTGATGCAGCAACACCGTCACAGTCACTTCTCAAAAGCATAATCAAGGCAGAAAATGAACTCAAAACTCAAAGAAGTGAAGGTTAGGGTATAATATTAAAAGTATAGAGGAGCAGATGGAGGGCTTTAGGCAGGAAGTCAGAGGGAAAGAGAGTGAATCAGCTGAGGATACAGCCACTAACTGTGGCCTACCATAGGAAAGAGAAATGCAGTTATCTGGGAGAGCTGGGATACACCAATAGCGGGAGACAAGACCATCAAGGAACTCAAACACATTGTTAAGAATTTTAATTTGGAGGCTTCGGAGAGCCAAGAGGTCAGCAAGGACAGAAATGAGGGACAAGCATTAAGTTGAGTGAGATTCAAGTCCAATGTAAAAAAGATATAAAAACATTAGTTCTGTTTTTCTCTCTCCACAGATGCCACCAGAACTGCTGAGTTTCTCCAGCACTTTGTCTTTTTTTTTTCAGATTTCCAGCATCCATTTTATTTGCTTTTGTTGCAATAGTTATGCCTGGGTGTGCCACGGTATGAATTAGTGATTCAGCCAGCACTGGACTTAGTTATCTGCAGAGACTGGCAATGTTATGAAGTGCCCGTCAGAAGCAGGGACCCAGGTTCAATTCCATCCTTGGATGACTGTGCAAACTCCACAGACAGACATTCTTCCCATGTCTGCATGGGTTTCCTCAGGGTGCTCCGGTTTCCTCCTACAGTCCAAAGATGTGCAGGCTAGGTGGGTTGGCCAGGATAAATTGCCCATAGGTGTCCAGGGATGCGCGGGCTGGGTGGATTAGCCATGAGAAATGCAGGGTTGCAGAGATACGGTAGGGGGATGGGTCTGGATGGGATGGTCTCAGAAGGGTCAGTATGGACTTGATGGGTCGAATGACCTGCTTCCACAATGTAGAGATTCTATGATTCTAAACAGAAGGCTGAGAACACAAACTATCTGGTGCAGCCTACAATAATAGCCAGAAGTCAAGAGTCACCAGCACAGGTATGGAAACTAATCCCAGCTAGATTCCATCAAGAGTCAGCACATAGATGAGGAAGAGAAGGGTCCCAAGGATAACTCCTTGAGACTCTCCAGGGGGAGTGGATGAAGATGGAATGATAAATTACTCCCCAAGTCGAAAATGCTGATGAAACGTAGTAGGTCACACAGCATCTGTGAACGGAGAAATCATCCTGGTGAAAGGAACCTGTATGCTCCCCTCCAAGCTGTACACCATCCTGACTTGGAAACATATCACCATACCTTCAATGTCATTGGGTCAAAATCCTGGAACTCCCTCCCAAAAAGCTTCACAGGGCTACCTAAGCCAAATCGACAACAGTTCAAGAAGGCAGCTCCCCACCACCTTCTCAAAGCAACAAGTGATGGGCCATAAATACTGGCCCAGCCAGCAACACCCACATCCCACTATTGAATTGTAAGAAAACTGTAATACTCTCAAAGTCTTCCATCCTCCAGAAACTACAGTACATCCCAAACACTGCTGTCTACATCTTATTCCTGACTCCACCATCATCATAATAAAGGCAAATATTACAGCTGCTGGCAATCTGAAATAAAAACAGAAAGAGCTGGGGAGGCTTTGTAGGACTGACAATACGTATGGAGTGAAAATAAGACTTCTCTTCAGAGCTCGAACTTCAGAACTTTAACTTGAACTCAAAACGTTTCAAGTCCAATGTGATTCTCCTTCAGAACTAAAGTTCCAGTTCTGAAGAAAAATCTTTCTGGAGTTGAACATTAATTCTGTTATTAACACACCAACACACTGCTGGGGCTGCCAAGTTCCTCCAGCATCTTCTGTTTCTATTCTATCATCACCCTTACCTTCACTCACCGACCCTGGTCTCCAACACCTCCAATTTAAATTCTCAAACTCTCTCCATGACTTACCCTCTGCCAATCACCATAACTAGCCTACATGACCCGAACTATCTACTTGATTCCCATCCTGCGCATTGGCCACCAGAGGTGACCATATCTTCAGCTTACCTGGGACCCTGGTGTGGAAATTCCTCCCACAACCACAATCTGACACTTGGAGAAAAGCTACCAACTGTTGACCACCCCTTCCCAATATCCCCCCAACCTTTGTCCGATTTCTGTTCCTACAATACCTTGGTGAAACACTTCCAAATATACTTCCCTGTTAAAAGCAAGATTTCAATTCAAGTTGCTGTTGGCATAATTACGTTAATGGAGACACGGTAAGAATAGACATGAAGATAAAGATTCGAGGGTGGTTTGTGCTTCATCTGTATTGCCTATCCAAAGTATTATGAACAGCTATTATTGTACACCAGTGAAAATATTAAGCCTGCGTTGAGCTTTTTTTTTTCCCCAAATGAAACAGCAGTTGTTTTATAAATTAGCGCAATTCAAATGATCACCTTGATTAACTTTTCCAGGACGTTTCTGCACGTCAGCTTTTTGTCACTGAGGACATCTTTCTGCTTCATCAGGACACGATAACGGTTGAAAAATTCTTGATACGTCCATCTGAAAAATCCATAAACTCAAATAAATCAAAGCAAATCGCCAACTATAAATCTGCAGTAAAAATGCAGAGAGTGTAAAACATGAAAATAAAGAGATAAAAAGATGCCTCAAAGCAAAGTGGATTATGGGACATTTCACATGATGACACAGTGGGACTTCCACATTTCCTCTTACACGATGCACATTACCTTGATGGGAAGCCAGCAGCACTTATCCTAATAGTTTCGAGTACACCACAAGCTCGAAGCTGCTGTACAGCTCGTTTTGGATCGAACCTACAAAGACAAGTATATGTCACAGATGTGAATGCAAAATGATCAGGTGGTCCAGATTCTAAACTGAAGCAAGTCTATCACAGCCCTGTCCATCTTAGCCTAGCCCTGCTCACTTCTAGCCTGGGATCCACCACATAACGCCAAGCCTGGAGTAGCTGTCATACCAGCAGCAGCCACCATCTCCCTAAGGGTGCGCCTGTTCCACAGTCCCACTTACAGGTCTCTGAGATGGGGGGTGGCATCATTATCCCTGTCAGAGGCCCACTAACTGACCAAGATGCAGTGAAAAAGGGGTAGTGCAGGGCTGCAACCCAGGAGTCTGCCCAATAATCAGTGTTTAACCCTCCATGACCACAATGGAAGAATACACTAATCAAAACAAGACTGCACGCCAAGACAGTAAACAATGAAGTGGTAGCATTCAGAGGCAAAATTAACCTGGTCCTGTTTGCATTCAGCACTAGTCTCAGATGATCATATGCAAGCTTCCCCTGTACACAGATTCCCTCTGTCGGGATTCACAGCAACTGCAGTCAATTCAAGGCCAAACTTCACCAGCAGCACACTTTTGAAGATAAAACACTTTAATGTCAAGTGTGTCTTAAAAAGATTAAATTCTCAGTGGCTGGACAAAATATCTGTTAAGCTCATTTGCCTTATCCAGATCAGAGTGATTCAGGTCCAAAAAGCAAACCTGGTTCTCAGCTGTCAACAGCAACCATAGCAACAAGTTCAGAGTCACATCATCTGATGGTTCAAACTCTTTCTTTTAACCTTTTGATGGGAGAAACTAACGGTTCAGTGTGAGGATTTCAAGAGTGAAAGCTTCAATTAATCAACTTCCTCCCATACTGCTCAACTGGCAAAATTTATAAGATTACAATGGAGACATCTTAAAAGCAATGCATCATTACATTGACTGAGCTGAGTCATACAGCACCAAGCTCACACTTCATGTGTGATAGAGTGGGTGCATTGGACCATTATAACGTAGGTGCATTGGGCCATTATATAGCTCACACCTCTGCCAAAGACAGTCAGTCATTAAAACTTCCACTTCTGCAACAGGAACAATTCTAGCAATGGACGACTCAGAATCATTTCTGCAACAGAGCTTCCAAAATGTTATTTAACAATGAACTTCCTAACATCACTAGGGAAGCACTTGCATCACCAACGGTTCCAGTAAAAGCACCAACATATAAGAACAGGGCAACATTTTCTGTGTTGACTATTTCAGGTGAACAAATAAACGATAACATGAACGTATGAAATAGGAGCAGAAACAGGCCAATCAGCCCTTCAGGCCTGTCCCATCATTCAAAAAGATCATGGCTATTCTGCTTTGAATTCTATATTCCCAAGTACGCTCGAAAACCATCGATTTCCCAGTTCAACATGAATTAATTGACTTCCACTTTGAGAATATTCACTGACCCTCCACCTCCACAGCCTTCTGGGGCAGAGAATTTCAAAGTTGCCCAATCCTTAGAACAAAAATTGTCCTTATCTTTTTCCTAAAAAAGATGGGGACCCCTCATTTTCAAACAGTGTCCCCCTAGTTCTCATTATCTCTCCCACAAGAGGAAACATCCTGTCTATTTCCACATTACCAAGACCATTCAGGAACAGAGTTACATCAATCTTCTAACCTCCCGTGAAAACAAGCCCAGTCTGATCACCATAAGGTAACCCACACATTCCAGATACCAATCTGCTACACTGCCTCAAACTGCCTTCAAGCCATTTAGATTCTTCCTTATACAGGATACCAATGCTGCACAAAGTATTGAAGGTCTAGTTTCTCCAATGTCCTGTATAATTGAAGCCTTATAACTTCTGTACTTAAAATGCATACAGCTCCTTTAAGTGAAAATTTCAATTTTCAAATGAAATCCACATTTCATTGATGACTTTAGGGAAACAGCCACACAACTGCAACAACAAAAAAAATCATTGAATCCAGAAGGTCATAAAATTCTTAATGTAACCTTTTCTTTTCTTTGTGATTGCAGGCCAGAAACTTCAAAGATTGTCTAGTCTATAGAGAACGAAGTGGTGTAAAAATGCATCTCTCAGTGACAATATGCACAGGATTTTATATTGTTCGCTGAAAGAAATGATAATGCATTCTGGATCAGTTTATGCAACTTTTCTATTTTAGCCCAACATGAATAGCAATCGACAGCAAGGGCTACATAGAATACTTCTTCTGCACACACGGTGACAGACGCCATCACCAGACACGATAGCACCGAGTAATAAAGTGAGAATGAAAGCACATTTAGTTTGGCTTACGTGAAAGCAAGTTTGTCATCATTGGGTTTAATGCATCGTACGTAGTGAGGAGTTGTAGCGTTAAGGGTCTCCATCAGCAGATGTAGGGAGTTACGAAACTGCAAAAAATTGATACATACGATATTAATGTGCAAAATTGGTGGATCAGTTTGACTTTATCCTCTCACCTGTGATTTGTCAGCCTTTACTTTTCCTCAAATGTATCCTGCCTTGACTCCTTATTGCCGTCTCCATGGTTACCATTGCCTTCCACTATCTTGACCAACTGACTTCAAAATTACCCTTTGAGAATCTTGGTCAGAAATCTGTTTGAGCCCAGAGACTGTCCTTGTTTTTGGGGAGGGGTATTGGTGGTGAGGAGTCAGAAAAACTCAAGGATACTATGTATTGATCCCATCCATCTGCCTCCCAGCATCCAGCTCTCCAGCAGTTCCTCCAGAAACCTGGGAAAAAGGCGACACACCAATCTCCTCAAGTCACAGAATGGGAGCGCAGAGAACAGAATCTACAATATAGATCATCGAGAAGGCACAAAGGAACACAACCAGAAGAAAGGGAAGTCCGAAAATGAGAAAGGGAGCCATTCTTTTTTATTTAGCCTCAGGCAGGTAGCAAACAATACTATATAAAAAGAAGAAAAATAAAGAAGTGAAAACAAGAGCAGATAATTCACAAATGTGCTGACTGTTTCACGTGATCTATTAGCATTGAGCTGCCGTCCCCTATAAATTAGTAACTGGAACCCCTTTTCCAGAAATCAGATAGTTTATCCACATATTACAGCTTTGTAATATCTAATGGATTGCAGGGTTGGCTTTAAAATTCTCATCCTTGTTCCCTAATCCCGTTGTGGCCTTGCACTTCCCAATTTCTGGAATCTCTCTAACCCCAGAACCCTCCGCAATATCCGCACTCCTCAAAATGTCTTTTGTGCACTACCAATTATAATGCTTCCACTGCTGCTGCCTTCAGCTGCCTTAGCCCCAGGTTCTAGAATTACCGCCTTCTTACACCTCTCTATCTCTCTTACCTCCTGAAAAAAAACTCCTCAAAACCTTTATGCAGTTTGATGTCACCCTTTCTTTTCTGTAAAGGCATCTTGCGATCTTTCATTATGTTAGAGGCGCTATATAAATGTAGACTGTCAGTGTTGTTGCTGTCCAAACAATGGGAATGATGCTCGCTATAATCTCTCGGCCGAATAACGAAAACATTTTGCCTCAAAGCCCCAGTAAACTTTTTGCCTCATGTACACAGGGTCCCAAACTCTCCCTCACAGTAAGAGCCCTCAGCCATGTTTGAAATCCCGAGGTAATGCCAAGTTAAACAATTTGAGCAGAAGCCAGCACCTTTTTGAGTGTGAGCGAGAGAGACAGACAGTTATAGAGAGAAAGAGAGAGAGAGAGAAAGAGAGAGAGAAAGAGAGAGAGAAAGAGAGAGAGAAAGAGAGAGAGAAAGAGAGAAGAGGAAGTGTAGAGAGAGAATGAGAGCGTGAGTGTAAAGAGGGAGTGTATGAGTGAATGAGAGAGAGATTGTGGAGAGTGTGTGTGAAAGTGTGTGAGAGACAGAGAGATGAGAGAGAGAGAGAGCGCGTGTGAATGTGTGTGAGAGAGAGTGCGAGTGAGTGAAAGTTTGTGCATGACAACATTAAATGGGAGAACAAGTGGTCATGTTGACACAAAACAGCCTGCAGAGGGATACAGACAGTTGAGTGGGCAGAAATTTGGCAGCTGGAATATAACATGGAAAAATGTGAGGTCATGCACTTTGGCAGGAATAGAGGAACTGAGTATTACTGAAATGGAGAAAAACTGGACAGTTGCACCACAGAGGGATTTTAGAGTGCTTTTCCATGAAACTCAAAAAGCGAGCATATAGATTCAGCAGATAATAAAAAAGGCAAATGAAACTTTAGCCTATATTTCAAAGAGAATGATGCATAAAACTATGGAGGCCTTGCTGAAACTATACAAGGCAAGAGTCAGACCATAGCTGGAATATTGCAAACGGTTTCGGTCGCCTTCTCCTCAGACAGATACAGTGGCCTTGGAAACAATCCAGAGAAGGTTCACTATACTGACAGCAGTTATGGAGGGATTTTATCAAGAGCTGAGCCTGAGTAAGTTTGGCTGGTACTCATAGCAATTTAGGAGAATGAAAGCAGACCTTATTAAAACAGATAAGGTTCTTAGGGGGCTTGAAGGGTAGATGCTGAGAGGTTGCTTCCCCTTGTATAAGGTCCTAGGACTAGAAGGCATAATGTCAAAGTAAGGAGTCACCTATTTAAGACAGAGGAGGAATTTCTTCTCTCAGAGGGTACTGCATCTCTGGAATTCTTTACCATACAGGGCTATCGAGGCTGGACTGACAAGGATATTCATGGCCAAGATGGACAAATTTTTCTCCAGTCAGGGAACCAAGAGGAATGGGTAAAGGCAGGACAGTGGATTAAGGATTATCAGAACTCATTGAATGGTGCAGCAGATTCAATGGGCTGAATGGTCTGTGTTTGCTCCTGTGCCTTATGTTCTTAGGACTTAAACATAAATAATAGATTTTATTTTAGGAAAAAAGAAAGAGATTTGCCCTCTACTCAAAGTACTAATAATCTCAGCAATTAATATATGCATCATCAATTGGTCACACAACAGTTTTCAGTCTTGACATAATCCAAGCTGATATTTAATTTAAAACAATGTGTATTTATATAGTGCTTTAGATGCTGAATATCTACCAGGTGTCCCTCAGTGCTTTAAACTGAAGGAAGTACTTTTTGAAGTGTGATCATTGCTTTAAAACAGAAAGCACTGCAACCAATCTGTGTACAGCAAGCTTCCGCTAACAGCAATGTGCTAATGTGCTAATCTGTTACATCATGTTGATTAATGGATACATTTGGCTAGGACCCCAGGGAGAACAGCCCTGTTCTTGTTCGAAATAATGCCTCACTGTCTTCTTCATCCACGTGGTCAGGGAGATGTGGTGATTAATGTCCCACGTGAAAGACAAATCTCTGACACTGCAGCACTCCATTAGGACTGCACGAGAGGGACAGCCCTCAAGTGGGACGTGAACCCAGAACCTTAAGAGTCAGGGGTGAGCAGGCTACCAGCTGAGCCATGGCAGGCACCCTGATGCTAAAGATGGGCCATTTGTTCGATACAAACGAGTGGTTTGAAAATCCCTTTAGAGTTAACCCAATCCAGAATTAGCCATCTTGGTGAAGGACTGAAGTGATGTGAACAAACAAGAACCATCCCTTCTAGAGGCAGGGTGGCTCAGTGGTTAGCACTGCTGCCTCAGAACGCCAGGGACCCGGGTTCTATTCCACCCTCAGGCGACTGTCTGTGTGGTGTTTGCAAATTCTCCCCGTGTCTGCGTGGGTTTCCTCCGGGTGCTCTGGTTTCCTCCCACAGTCCTAAGATGTGCAGGCTAGGTGGATTGGCCATGCTAAATTGCCCGTAGCATTCAGGGATGTGTAGCATAGGTGGGTTCTAGGGGGATGGGTCTGTGTAGGATGGTCTGAGGGTTAGCGTCAACTTGTTGGACTGAAGGGCCTGTTTCCACGCTGTAGGGATTCTATGATCTTCTGTAAAGGGCAGTAATGGACCTGTCACAGTAAACTAGCAACTCAATGCCCAGCTCCTAACTTCCTAATCTTTTTCAATCTGAATCTAAATTCTCCAACTGAAAGATTTCTTTTGGTTTACTAGTGACGGTGCTTTGGGCCAGTAATTGCTACACTAGATTAATTGCAGCAGCAATATAGGCATGCAAATGTTCTACACCTTGGAGCTCCTCTTTCAGAAGCCACCTGAAACCAAACCAAACCAAACCAAGACAAGCCCCAGTCTTACCTGGTGTCCCACCGATTTCTTGTGCTCTTTGCTGGCCTGCAGTGATCGAGGCTTGGCAGATTTCACAGTTGCCCTGGTAACAGGGGGACGTCCTTCAGTAGGGCTGGTAGCCGGCTTCTCATCTTGGAAGAGCTCCGCAAGCAAACTCAACTGGTTTGGTGCGAATCACAAGAACAAGGAGAGAAAACATTCACATTAGCAAGTCTTTAACCCCTTGCTCCAAAAGCTCATACCAAAGAAACCAGACACTGGGTTTGCTGTTGCCCCAGATCCACAGTCAATATTTTAATGGGGCAGCAATTCTATAATTGGCTCTTAGAAAAGACAAAGATTCAATTTGTGCACTGATCCAATTGACAACTCAATGATACAAAATGGAACAACATAAAAATTACAGCACATAAACCCAAATTAGCTCAATTGTTCCATTTTCATATGATCATCCTCCCAGCTCACCCCATCAACATACCCCTCCATTCCTTTCTCTCTCATGCACTTACCTAGATTCCCACGAGGTTAGTCACCTGCAATACTCTGTATGGCAGGAAGTCCCAAATTCTTATTATTTAACACATCGAGAAGTTGCTTCTGAATTGTTTGTTGGATTTATTCAGTGATTATTTCCCATCCAGAGATTTAGATCCGCTTCTCTGCAAACTACAGTTTCTTGGAACAATGGAAAGTGATGGCCCAAGCACCGAGTTGAACTGGATCAGACTGGAGCTGACCGGTACAGGCTGATCTACTGTCAAATCCTCCCAGAGGAGCCGGGCCATGCAGTTACACCTTATCTTCCTCCACAGGAAAGGTCCTGAATAATTGACTTTTCCCAACATAAATGAAGGCTTTGTTTCATCATCGCGGGCCCCACTACACGTCGAGCTGTAACTAAACAAATTCCCTTTCCTGGAGGGCCGGGACATCTCGGCAGAATCCGGTGACTCATGCTTGCTCACCGTGAGAGGCAATGTCGAGGTTGAAGACAGATGTGTTCCACCCTCTAAAAATGTTCCAGGAAAGTGATCAAACCCAACGACTTGCCCAACATTTACAATGGAATGGAGACATGCATGACAGACAGTGAGGTTGGGAAAAAAGGCATTCAACTCAAAAATCAAATCCAGTTCTATGTAAATTTGTGCTAAAATATTTAATTTGCCCTGAGTTTTCCCCAATCCATGAACTCTGAATGTGTTTTATTTCACATATGTAAATCAGTTGAACTGGTGACAAAGAACACGATTAACTGTTGATCAGGTCAAAATTAGAGCGTATAACCTGAAGTTCTCAAGACACTAAATTACTAAGGACAGCTGCAATACTTAATGTTAATTTTATTTAAAACCAGAAAGCAGAGAAGGGGCTCTTGTGGTGCAGTGGTAAATGTCCCTACCTCTGGATCAGGAGGCCCAGGTTCAAGTCCTACCTGCTCCGGCTTTGTGTGAGAATATCTCTGAATCAGGTTGATTTGAAAATATCCACCAGCAAGCACAGGCAGAGAACAGAGCTGAAGGTTTCTAATGAAGGGGCAAGCTCTATGTGTACACTGTCCTCTCACATTGCCTCAAAAGATTGCACACCAGTTGCAACAAACGAAATGGCATCTTCAGGATTCTACATGACACTGGAATGGTACAAGATCAACTCACTATTTTGAGAGAAGTCCCCTTTCCAATCTCCCTGTAATTTACCACTAAACACACCTAGAATACCAACTCTGATTTATCATACAGTATACAGACTCAGAGTACAGTCAGGTGTTACTATGTAACTGAAAGCAATCATTACACTGCGGTGTTGATGGTCTGAATGCATCAAACATGGAACGTTTGAACTATATGTGCCCTCTAAATTACAACTCCTCTCTATTGAAAGCACTGCCTCATGCCGGAGAACAGATTCATCGTCGTTTCTTCAGTGGTTTTTCTTCACATCCTTGTTCCTGGACAGGGGCCAGATGAATGATGTCACCACCAAGTCTCATTTTGCCCGCATCCGCCACACTTGCACTTTTTGGCAATCATCGTTTCCTATCTTAGACAGTCCCTCAGGATCAAGCACTCATTTGTCCATTCTGCTTCGATAGGTTCGGAGCTGGCGATTAGTCCAACGCTCAGTCTGCCATGCATGGGAATGGTGGTACTCGGAGGATTGAGAAGACAGGTTGTTTGGCAAATTGTGCGTTCCCTCCAACAACTCACCGTTGCCCCTACACGTCCCCGATCTCAATGTACTCACTGCCTAAAGGAATGAGCCTTCTTCATCATTGTTTGTCACAAGCCGGACTCTCCTAGAGGCAATGGCAGTGTTTGATCTCTAAGGGATGTTCTGAGGATAATCCCATAGCAATCCTGCTGTTCCTCCAGGGGGTCTGCTGCTGCTGCATCCAAGCTGCAACGATAGCAGCTGATTGACAGTAGTCTGGTGTCAGAAATGCCATCGACACATGCTGACAGCAGAGCTGGTTTTGAGTGATTAGCATCTCGACACTGGCCAAGTGGCTAAGACTAGTTGTGGCTTCTACTATGTACCCACCCACCTTCACATCACCCCAACCGTAGGTGACACCCATGCAGGACGAGCTTTAATGACAGGATCAGCGTGTGATCTTCTGCTTTGGAAAGACTTCGTAAGGAATCAAACAAGGGAGACACTGTCTCAGGCAAAGAGGTCAGTCATATAGTGCTGTATGGAGAAAAAACGTCTCCACTCAGGGAACTGGGTACTTTGAGAATTATTAACACCAGAGGGTTGTGGATGCTGCATTAGTGAGTAATTTCAAGGCAGAGATCAAGACATTCAAGGAAGCAAAGACAATGGAAAGCTGGTGAGAAGATGAGTGGGTCATCCATGATTATATTGAATGGTGGAGCAGGCTTAAAGAGATAAATGTTCTCGATGTCCTTTTATCTCAAATGTTGTTGTTTCATTCAGGGTAGTGAAAGTATGGACTAGAGCTAGAGGGCAGCCAAAATAAGCATGCACATTTAAAAATCAACAGTATTTATAGATAAGACGGATATAGTGAGGGTGACAAGGGCACGAATGTCTCTATTCAATATTTCCATGCAGCAGACACATCAAGCAACATCCTTCTTGTTTTTTTCAGAATGGTGTAGCCCTGGGGCTTTCCAGCTCATGCAATAGCTAGAAATACAAACTGGAAATTTTTAAAACTTTTACCTTCTGAGGAGTCAACGTCCGCGAGATTCAAACAGGGTAAAAGAAATGTAACAATCAGCATTGAATCAGAAAATGTAGCCAAATAAAAACAGCGCAGTGCCCAGTGTTTGGAGTTTCTCTCTCTCTGTCTTCACCTGCTCACTCCCTCTTTCATTGTAATAATGTTCCACCAATAGCTATTGCTCCTTAACATCAATTCTACATAGCCAATGATAATGCAGGATTTCTTAATGTCAAAGGCTTCAGGCTGGGTGAGGTAACAGAAGTGGCATTGGTAAGATGGGCAGCAGGAAACTGCACTGGGAGGCTTCTCATAGGAGGGCAGCGATATTTATCAGATGTCAACACCATGGAGACAGCCAGCTGATTTATATACTCAGAACCCAACAGGGGATGGCCCTGTCTCTATCCCTCACAGCCCCTCCCTCTTTTCTCTCTCACATCCACTATACACACCCACACCTGCATGCACCCATGTAGAGAGGCCATCAGCTCACTGGAGGAACCCTCATTAATGCTGGTTGAGTTGGGCAGCAGAACCTCCCATCAGATTAACTCTAACTCTCAGGGCCTCATTTTGGACAAGGCCACATACTTTCACCACCATGTCTACATAGTCACTTCCACCAGGGGGGTGCAAGATACCCATCAGGATCAGGAACCCAGGCCAATCTTTCCACCCCTTAAGCAGGCACATTTTAGAATGGACCAAACAGAGATGCATTAACTCAGCATAGGTATGGCATCAGGCTTGCAACCACTCTGCTGTGTGTAACCTATCTACATGGACCTTTTTTTTGGGGGGGGTGGGGAATGAAGAATTATCAAGTCCACTTTGTTGCTTAGAGGCCCATTAAAAATGCACAGATGTTCCTTAAGCTCCCAATAAGACCATGACATGCTGACATCACTGTCAATCAATCTAACGATAATTTAGTGACAACTTTATGTTTTATCAACCACTGATCCTAAACACCCAGTCACGTCTCATTTCCCCAGTTTGGATCAAGGGATTTCCATGTTTGTTTCTAAAAACCCAGAAAATTGTCAGAATTTTAAAAATTGCAAAGAAAGCGCTTTTTTTTTAAACTAGCATTAATGTTGCTTTGCATCAATACCAAGGTTTCAAGTTACAATCCGCATGCAGAGAATTCCAAATAAATGTTACATTGTTTTGTAGTTATCTCTTGGAGAACTGTTGACAGATAACCAGGTGAAATACAGCTTTATAACAGGACTGCTGCATTCTGTAATACACAATATTTTTCAGCAACAATAATCCTAGTTCATCACAGCTCAAGATTTCCACAGGTAGCTCAGAGCACAGTAACACTCACCTTGCTTGCCCTCAGCACTGTGATCTGTTCCTCATACACTGTATCCTTGTTCTTTTCCAAGAAACCCTCACACTGGTACTCAACCTGTTAAAGACCACCAGGAACAACACTAGATTTAGGTCAATGAGTAATCTCCACAACTTCCTGAAAAAGAAGGTCACAGTCAAAATTGATTCAAAGCCAAATGCAGGAACATGGAGACGTGTGCTTGACACAGCAATGCAATCGAGGTCAGAGAACTGCAGAGTAGTAGATCTGCTTTTAAGAAGCTAAAATGTGGTTAAGTGTCATTGGAATGGTAAACATCAGAAGACCAAACATTTAAAATTCAAACAAAATAATTTTTAGGAGGATTGCAAGTTCTGTATTCCTATCCAAGCATATTACAAGTTTCAAACATTAGAGAGGTTGATCAATAAGACTGAAATTTTCTTTAAAAGAATCCAGATAAAAAGACTGCATCTCTGCTATAAAGCTTGAAGCAGCTCGATCTGAACCAGATTAATCTGCTTTCATACAGTGTACAGTAACCAAACACACAGGATTCTTTCAGAAAAGGATTTCAGCTAGCCTGAGAAACAAAGTATTTGATACCATTTATAGAAACAGACAATGAAAACAATCCCAAATAAAAACCAAAAGCACTGCGGATGCTGTAAATCAGGAACAAAAACAAAGTTGCTGGAAAAGCTCAGCAGGTCTGGCAGCATCTGTGAAGGAGAAAACAGAG